>JAVGVS010001219.1:0-28724 GCA_032718565.1 Distichodus sexfasciatus
TTATTCTAAACTAATCTGAACTGCCAGACTTTATTGTTCTTAGTTGTGATGTTTGTGATATAACTAATAAATGGTCTACTTCATTCTGTGTTTGTAAATCTGAATACAACAGTGAGATAAATTTATGGAACAGATTTCCCTTTTTTCAGAATCATATAGATTCTCACCTGATCAGCCGTCACAGGTAACGAGCCAAACTCCTTCACGTACTTATCCGTCTCTTTAGCCAGCTGGTTGACATGCTGCTGCTTCTTCTGCCTGTTTGTGTGTGAGAGAGAGACGACGGACAGATTCACACACGCGTCTGGTCAAAAAGCCGAAGTTTAATTCCTGGTTTGGAACTAATCTGCAGGATTAAATGAAAATGGGGTGTGTATTTGTGAGAGTTAGAGTTACACTCACAGCCTCTGTCTGAGTTCTGGCGTGTCTTTGTCCGTTCCCAGTTGAGTCACTATTCTCTGGATTTCAGATGCTATTTTAGGAGGAAACAAAGACAAAAATGTTACGGACATGATGGCGTAGAGTGTAATACTGAACAAAATCAACACTCACTCTGCTGTGTTATACTCTGGATGTTTCCGCTTATTGTCTGAGCGAGCAGGTTTGGGTCCCGGAATCCAGACATGATGAAAAATGGCCTAAAACAGAATATAGCGTTTTTAAAGTTGCCGCTGTTCTTCTAATACTGTACTTCAAACTGTATATTTTACAACTGTGGGATTGAAGAAAATCAAGTGATGCAATGTTTTGCACAAACGGGGATGCAAGAAAATTTGTGTAAACGCGCTTACGCAAATTGTACAGATACTGTTCCTACCTAAGGACAAATGTCAAATAAGAACACACTTGCTGAAGGTCAGAATCTTGGTGAAAACTGCATAAATGTGTTTTAAAATTATATATCTCTACAATAAACAAGCTCCGGAAAGATTTTACTTGATGAAGCACTGCCAAAACTGTTTGTTTTACCAATGAAAGCATGTGAGGGTTAACTGATGTTATTTATTCTTTACCCTCTTAATTATGTTTGCTGCAGTATGATAATGATCATTAAACTGATTTTGGACGCCACATCAGCAAGCGAAGAGGAGGACGAGGTGCTGCATGTGTAATGCTCAAACACTAGAAGCAAAGCTATAAATAACTTTAATAACCACATATAAAGCATAAAAATCATCGTCTTCACTCCAGAAGAACTGAATTTCGGTTCCTGTTTTAGTTGATTTTTGTCTCTAAACATCTTATTCATTTTCGCTCTTTAAACAATCTCTACTCTTAAACTGTCTTAAATATAACGTATGCAGAACTTATCACTGTCATTATTACTGTATGCTTTATCTCAGTTAGTTTCTTGCATAACAACATGGACATTTTCTATAAAATCATTCTTTCCTCATGGGGACTAGTCTAAAAGGGATATAAAAGATATAAAAATGAATAAAAGTGTTTTAAAGGGACAGCCAGGTCCTCACAACACCCTAAATACATGAACACACTCACACACATGAGTATATACAGACATTGTATACGTACACATTCACCCATATGTACACTGTATATACACACTCTGCATAATATATGTGTATGTGTGTGTGTATGTAAAATCGAAAAGGACTGTTGTCAGTTTGATAAAATATTAAGTTTTAAGCCTCGTGAAATAGTGTTTAAACGTGAGACATGCAGCTCCCTGAGGGGAAAAATACCGGCCCAGTGTGTGATATATCAGCTCCACCTGCACTGAAATGCGGAAACTAGTAAACACACACCCTCTCCCTCCCTCCAAAAACACACAAAACACTGCATTTCTCTCCATTTTTCAACATTAAAACCGTCCCTCAAGCCCCAACCGCACCGCTGCGCTAACGACGAGCTAACGCGCTACTGACGAGCAAAAGTTACGCGTTACAATCGTGAGGGAACGTCAACAGAAAGCAGGCTTTTTCTGGCGATTTTACCTAACTTTCCGTGGAAAATATGTGCTCATTTACGCGGATCAATGAACTACTTTTGAGTATCGTCAACTTTTCCGTAAAATGTGCGAGTTTTTCTCGGTCTTTTACCTCGGTTTTTGGTCTGAAGCGAAACTCCTCAAACTGACTTCCTGACAGAGACGCTCCAGCCTCGTCACGTGTCGTCCAGCGCACACGCTGATTGGCTGGTTGCTTTCAAGGGCGAGTTCCAATACGCTGTGTATTTTGAGTAGGAGGTAGGGTTTACTAAGGAGGGATCGAGGGTACGAGGGGTCACTTCCTAACAGGTTCGGTTAACGAGGCAAAACAAACACAATTTAATCAATTTTAGATGTTTGTTTTTAATTCAAAAGTCATTTTCACACCAAGGGGAGAGGGAACAAAACATTTCAGAATTTTGTCGCATTAAGGGGAAATTCTGCCTTTTTAATCGTCAAAATTCTGACTTTTTATCTCAGAACAGCACCTTAAAAATTCTATTTATCTTTTATCTTAGAATTCTGACACGTTAAGTCAGAATTATGGCTGTTTATTTAAGTACTTATGAATTATGAAGTCTAAATTCTGACTTAATTAGTCATAATTTGACTTTTAATCTCAGAATTCAGACTTATTTGGCCAGTTTCCAAGACAGCAATTAAGCCTAACCCTAGATTATCTTTGAATTACAGTGGTGATTCGCCATTGTTTCTACAATTTAGTTCAAGACTAGGCTTAATCCACATTCAGGAAACCAGTCCATTAAGTCAGATAAGCTGTTAAGCTGGCGTTATTTATTTATTTATTTATAATGATATAAGGATATAAGGATTAATGATTCTGGAAGAAGTCAGTCGGTTTACGTTCATAGGTTTATATTTATATCGTCGGGAATAATGCAAGACACACCTTCTTTAAAACCATTTGTTAAAGACAATAGTAGAGTGTAAGTTTAGAGGGAAAAGGTCATAAATGGGTTCTACTATTCTTCAAAGGCTGACATGGTTCTTTTTGTGAGCATTATTATTATTATTTATTTATTTATTTTTTCCCTTTTCCCCCCCTTCCCACTGAAATATTTTCTAATATGAAGTTAGTCCAATGAGTAACAAAATAAATGAAAATATAAATGAATGAATACCTCATATTATAATACACACCCATGTATATACAATAATAATAAAAATAACCATAACAATAATATCAATAATAACAATACCAATAATAATAGTAACAGCAATAACCGCTAAACATACTCCACTAGCAGGCCACGTGTGCATGCATGTGTATGTGTGTGTGTGTGTGTTTGTCTGCATGTGTGTGTGTGACTGCACTGGTTTATCAATTGGAAGTGGTGGTACTTGATGCTGACGGCGTGAAGCGGTGCCCCATTTCCCCCCAGCGTGAACTGGTAGCAGGTAGGACCAGGTAGTCAAAAAACCCCAGATCAAACCTGACCCCCCAACTCACCTGGAAGTGCCCAGAGCCTCCCCAAACCCCCAAACCTCCGACAGAGGTCCCATCAGTGCGTGGCAAGACCAAGGCCCCGAGCCGGTCCGCTACCCAAGAGAGAAGGCCGCCCACCGCTGCCAGGCCCACCCGCAACACCCCGTGATCTTTCCCAAAACCTCACCCCCACCCCCCACCGCCTACACGAGGCCAGAGACAGAGAGATAGGGGGCCACTCGGTCCTCACCGCACCCCCGTGTGAAATGTGTGTGTGTGCATGTGTGAAAGTGGTGGGTGTGTGTGTCTGTAGTGCATTAAAATTTGTGGGTGCAGTTAAAAGTTATTTATTTATAACATAAGTCAGAACTCTGACGTTTGAGAATTCTGATGTATTAAGTCAAAATTTCAACTTTTTATTTCAGAATTATGACAAAGTTGGAATTCTGACTTTTTACTTTGGAATCATGACTCATTATAGTCAAAATTTCCACTTAAGTCAGTAGACGATGCTCTTCTCCAGAGTGCATTACATGAGCTTAGTATTCCACCAAACAAAGCTCTTCTTCATACTTACATACTTCAAAGAAGAGCTGTTACTCCTCTAAGCTACATGTTACTTATCTTTCCAGGTCCTTCAAGAGGGCGTTCATAAAATCTTAATAAATACACTGACTGCAGGAGAAACATTTTATTAGCAGCTATAATGTTAGTACAAAGTGCATGGTGTCATGTGTCATTTCATCTTGATACACCAAATGTATTTAGATCAGGATTGAAGTGATATCTAGTGATGATCATTTACATCCTTATATTATATCGTTACTAAAACAAACAAGAGCACTTCAGTCAGACGCTGATCAGCAATAAGCCCTTAGATATTAAGATTATTATTTTTCTTATTGTGAGATAACTGAAATGTAAAGGATTTAAAGGTTTAAACTCTAATGAGGCCTCTTTCATGCTCTTTAATGTGTGGTAATTTAACTGGCCAGTCTTCAGTAAGTAATGGTCAGCGTCTTAAAATAAAATGAAGCAAAATACATTATTGTAATCAATATGATTGACTTCTGCTCCACAGATAATTATGCATTTTTAAACTTGTATCTCTTTATATTAGTGTTAATGTTGGAGTTTTAATAGAGACGTGCTTAGAACATCAACTAATAATTAGCTAGAAGAACATAGATGTGATTTGTTGTGACAAATATAAGAAACATATAATTGAATTACATTATTTAGACCATTAAAGCAGTTTTAAATTAACAACACAGAGATTGAAAATAGGTACGGTACTTTTCAGATATCAGAAGCACAGTTACATCTATTTAAACCACGTAAGAATGAAGAACAGTAAGGTAAAAGTAAATATTTTAAATTTAGTTACATTTCTTGCAGTGCAAAACAAGGAGCCTGACAGACTTTTTAAACCAAGGAAAAGATATGGCATAGATAACAGGGTTAATGCAAGAGTTGCTGTAAAACAGACACAACGGATAATGAATGACGGCAGATGGATTAGGAAAACTGTCGAGGTTCAGCAGACAAATGTACCAGGGAATCCAGCACATCAAATACACCAGCACCACGCTGCCCAACGTTTTCGTCACCTTCAACTCAGATTTCCTGCTCTGCCGAGAAGCGGCACATTTCGAGGCGTTGGAAATGGCCTTGACGTGCTTCACCGCCACCATCAGAACCCTAATATACAGAGTTATTATGAGCGTGCATGGGATTAAGAAGACAAATACGAAATCGATAACGCCCCAAACCATGTTGAAAGGCAAGGCGCATGCCCCGATGCAAATGGGCCTTGCGTTTTGGCGACCCGAACCCCCGATGAAGATTAGGGAGAGATTGTAGAAGAGCGAAAAACTCCATCCGAAACCGACGCATGTTACGGAGGCTTTAATGTTCATTTTGGCCATGTAGCCAAACGGCAAGCGGAGAGCAAAATAACGGTCTAACGCCACAAGTATGATGTTGATAAGCGAGGCCATGCCCAGAACAGAGCTGAAAAGATGATATGCGGGACAGAGATTTTTCCCCAGATGCAAACACGTGTCGAAGAGGATGAAGCACTGCAACGGAATCATTAATCCTCCGATCAGAAAGTCTGACACGGCCAACGAGAGGATGATGAAGTTAGTGGCAGTCTGAAGATGCTTGAAAACTGCAATTGCCACGATCACTGCCATGTTTCCCGCCACCGTCAACACGGAAATCACAGACATGAACACAAACATGATCAGATTGTTGTATTCCGAATTGAAGCTCGCGGTGCAGCTCTTGTTCTGGAGCGTTAAGCAGTGGTAATCCAAATGGGCGAATGGCGTTTCCAAGGATTCTCCCATCACTGCAAAAATGCTTCCGGAAGTCAGTTGCCTTACGTTCACAGGTTTATATTTATATCTTCGGAAATGATGCAAGACACACCTTCTTTAGAACCATTTGTTATAGACAATAGTACAGTGTAAGGCCGGCTCTAGGAAACAGTGGGCGTCTGATGTGGGCAGCACTCGGGTAGCAGTGCCTGGGGACGGTACCTTGCTAATGAGAACCTTAGTGGTACCTTTACCAGTCCAGGATTCAAACTGTGACCTTCTGACCTCCACAGGACCAACTCCCTAACCGTTGAACTACCAGCTGCCCCACTCTCACTGTGAATGTAAAGCACAGCACACAGTGCACCACAACGAAATGTCACCTCTGTATTTGAACCATCCATGATTGAACAGTGGGCAGTTGATGGGGACGGTACCTCAGTGGTACCTTTACCAGTCTGGGATTTGAACCGACGAGCCACCAATCATGGCCTAACCCTTATGATGCCACTGTTCCAGTAAATATTTTTTATCAGAAAGACACATAAGCAGAACCCTTATCATGTTTGTGGCAAACTTGTGGTTAATTTGTGGGAAAAAGAGTTTTGTCAGAATACGTGGCCACAAGTTTGCCATTGTCAGTCACTATTAGCAAACCTGCGGCAATGCTCTGGTAACAGTGACAAATTGCTGCTAGTGACAAATTTATTTACCAGTGATTTGCAAAAACAGTTTATGTGTTGGCGCCTGTCCAGGGTTGTTCCCTGCCTTATGCCCGCCAGTTCCCTGAATAGACTCCGATCCCAAGTTTAAACTGTTACTTTGACTAAACAATTATTTACATTTTTGTGTTTCTAGAGATTTAGTATCACTGTTTTTGGTATATTTAGGAGAAATGTATACTTAATAAATGATCTATTAGCCATTAAAATCTAGACAAATGAAGTTTCACAGCAGTAGTATCAGTATTAGAAGTGGTAAAGTTGCATTTATTAATTACATAAAATAAGGGTCTTTGTTCTGTTCAACGTCTGTGAACATGGACGGTGCAAAAAAAAAATTATGATGCAAGAGAGCCTCTGCATTGTTTTATTGTGAGTGTACAGACAGGTTTATCAGATAAAAGCTTTACTGAACATAATTTCATGTAATTATTAGAAACATATTTAATAATGATCAAATGAACGATAAATTATTTTCATAATTATGCCTTCATAAGATTGAAACCTGGAAAAATGCAAATATAAGAATAAAATAAATTCAGTTAAATTCACTTCTATTAACAACAATTGTATATTATTTACACTCTCATAAATGTCCATTTATTCATATATTTATACTCTAAAATTTCTTTTATTTTGCCAAAATGTTGATGTCTGAGGATTAGGGGCCAAAAATCTGAAGTATCACAATGAGACGGGGTGCCCTCCTGAACCTGGGGTAGAACCTCAAAAGTTTGAGGTAAAAAGTCAAAATTGTGAGGTAAAAAGATGAAATTATGCATTAAAAAGGAATTATTATGAGGTAAAAAGTCAAAATTATGAGATAAAGTCATAATTGTGAGATAAAAAGCTGAATTTTTGACACAGAAAGTCATAATTATTATCAACTCGGGTAATAATTGCACAATGGTCCATATATATTATTTACACTCAGAAATGACAATTTACTCATATTTTTGTACTCAAAATTCCTTTCATTTTGCAAAAACATTGATATCTGAGGAATTGGGGCTAAAAATCTGGAGCGTCACAATAAGACGGAGCGTCTTCCTGAACCAGGGGTAGAACAGGCCGTAAATGATGGGGTTTAAGGTGGAATTGATGTAACCCAACCAGAAAAATATTTCAAACAGGAGCGGCGGTGTGGAGAAGTTAATGTAGGGATCGATTATGGTGTTTATGAAAAATGGCAGCCAGCAGGCGATAAAGGCACCGACCACGATGCCCAGCGTTTTGGCTGCCTTGTTCTCGTTTTTAACGCTCTGAGACGCCTTACTGACGTTGGCACCTCCAATTTGCCTGGCGTGCTTTCTGGAGACCAAAAAGATTTGTGCGTACAGGCAAACCATAACGGAGCAGGGCAGGAGGAAGGCGATCAACGTGTCCATGACGCCCCAAAGTGTGTTGAAGAGAAGGATGCAGCTTCCCACGCAGTATATTGATGCCACGTACTCTTCCAAAGTTTCCATGTTCGCCTTTGAGTACAGGAGTCCGAAAGCGTACACGGCAGCGGCCGTCCAACTCACGGCCGACATCGCCCAAGCCACAGGGATGGTTATTCTTGTTGGATATTGAAGTGGGCGACAGACGGCTTGGTATCGGTCCGTGGCGATGCATATCAGGTGGAAAATGGATGCACATGTCAGGAGCAAGTCGAAAGTGGAATGCAGCAAGCAAAAGGTCTCTCCATAATACCAGCAACCGTCCACCGAACGGATCATGCTGAAGGGCATCACCACCAACCCCAACAACATGTCGGCCAGTGCCAATGACATCACCAGCATGTTTGTTGGCGTGTGAAGCTGCTTGAAATGGCCAATGGAGACGATGACCACCGCGTTGCCCAAAATGGTCACTGCCGTGGCCGACACCAGCAAAAAGTACAGCCCTGATCTGACCGACATGCTGTAGAAGCTTTTGACGCAAGAGTTGTTAGAATAAGGAAAGCAATAGTCCCTCAAATCAGCTTCGTCAAGCAAAGACGAGTTTTCCAACATTCTGCGGTTGTCAACATAGAGCTTCCAAAAATAAAGAATATGGGAGGAGGAGTTCGTTAAAGGAAGGTGCAGAGTGGCAGCTAATGTAAAGAGCAGATCTTACTTTAAATAGATTTCCTACCATGAGAGATGAGATCACATGGGAGGATGCAGTCCAATAAGAATGAATTTTATGTTACACAAGTGGAAAAACACTGGGTGGTTATTTCTCTACACTTGGGATGCGCCGATCTGATGGGTGGATGGGAAATTGGTCTGATAACTCTGTAAATGTGAGCAAGCTCAATTCATTATGCATGGGAAGTTTCACTGTGGTAAAGCTGGTTTATAGTTGTTCATTCACACTAAGTCTTACATGTTGATATGACAATGAGCAGAACAAGCAACGCAACAAACTACTACCTGTCAACAACTTGTCAATAGCTTTAGGGCTAAATGATAGGGCCAAGGGGAGAAATGGAATTCAGCCTTTTTCTGTAATCAGCAAATCTGATCCAAGATAAGCACACAGGTCTTTTCATATTGTTGTTATCTAGCCAGCAGTGCAGACAGATGTAGCGCCCTCTAGGTGAGTACTCCAGTAGTGCCCATAGAACAAGTCTGGAATACAGGCCAAGCAAATTTCAGCTGGCAAACTTATACACCTTCAACTCATCAGTTGGTAGCATAATGGCTAGGGAGTTGGGCCCGCGATCAGTGGGTCGATGGTTCAAATCTTGGACTGGTAAAGGTACCACTGAGGTACTCATGAGCCAGGTAACGTCACCAACGTCACTGCTCCTACACAGATGGGTCAAATGCAGAGCTCACATTTCTCTGTGGTGCACCATGTGCTGTGCTGTGTTCACAATGACAAATAATCACTCATCAAAACCATGGATCTGATTGTGTGTACACGGGTGCACTGGTGGAAAAGCCCCTTCCCAAAACCATTGGGAAACTAGGAGGAGTGTTCCCACCATGTGGTTGTGGCCAGGTAGAACATTAAGGGGATTTTCGGCTTGTACGATCAGAAACCGAGCAATAATGTAGTTGATAGCACCTAGACAGACAATTTTTGTATACTTACTTATGTTGACCCATCAATTACAGAATTTTAATCAATTATAATGTCTGATTTAGATTCATTCTTATGTGAATGTAATAATGATAAGTTATTGTATTGATACTACAGCTGTACAATATGGATTAAGTGCCTTTTACACTGTAGTCCAATGTGTTTGAATGTGTTAGTTTAATGTTTTATTCTGTATTATGTAAAAGTGATTTTTATTGTAATATGGAAGCCTTCATAATTTTCTTGACATACAATTTCTTTTTTTTGTATATTTATTATAGACTTATATTTTAATACTATAAACAGATATGTTCATATTAATCAAAGGATGAGTCCCTCCCACAGGCCAAAGGCAAGCAATATATGTTAATTAGTGACTCTAAACTGGCCGCGTAAGGTGTGAATGTGAGTGCGATTGTGTGAGTGTGTGTGCCCTGCGTTGGCTCCTGCCCAGGGTTGGTCCCCGCCTTGTGCCCGTTGGTTTCCCGGATAGGCTCTGGTCCCCCCGCGACCCCAGTTGGGATGAAGCGGTTCGAAAAATGAATGACTGAATAGAATTTTTATCAAATATATATTGATTATAAATAATAACAAAATATATATGAAATCTAATGTACATGACTTTAATACAAAACAAATGCATTCAAGCTGCATAAACATTAATATCTGAGGAATTTGGACTAAAAATCTGTAGTGTCACTATGAGGTAAAGTGTTTTCCTGAACCATGGGTAGAACAGACCATATATGATGGGGTTTAATGTAGAATTTACATAACCCAACCAAACCAGCACGTCAAAGAGAACTGGTGGTGTGGAAAAGTTAATGTAAGGATCGATTAGCGAGTTAATGAAAAACGGCATCCAGCAAGAAATAAACACACCAACGACAATCCCTAGAGTTTTGGCAGCTTTGTTCTCATGTTTTTGACATTGAGACATCCTGACAGCACTCGTTTCATTCTTGCACCGAATTGTGCTCTCTATTTTTCTGGAGTGCTTCTTGGAAACCAGAAAAATTTGCATGTAGAAACAAACCATAACAGAGCAGGGCAAAAAGAAGCTGATGATTGTGTCCAAAGCAGCCCAAAGTGCATTGAACATAAGACTGCAACTTCCCATGCAATATATTGACGCAATAAACTCATCTAATTTTTCCACGTTGGATTTTGTGTACAGGAGAGCAAAAGCGTAAACGGCAGCTACGATCCAACTCAAAGCTGCCATCAGCCACGCAAAGGGGACGGTTATTCTTGTCGGGTATTGAAGCGGGTAACAAATGGCTTGATATCGATCCGTAGCAATGCAGACCACGTGGAAAATCGAAGCACAGGTGAGGAACATGTCGAAAGTAGAATGCAGTAAACAGAATGATTCCCCATAATACCAGCAACCATCCACAGACCGGATCATACTGAAGGGCATGACAGTGACCCCCAGCAGCAGGTCCACCAGCGCTAGAGACATCACCAGCACGTTTGCAGGAGTTTGTAGATACTTGAAATGGGCAATGGAGACAATCACCACCGCATTTCCTAGAACCGTAACTGTCATTGCCGACCCCAGTAAGAGGTAAAACACAGATCGAACTTTTGCATTATAAGAGCTTTTAACACAAGAGGTGTTGGAATCTGGAAAACAGTAGATTAAATCTGCTCCTTCCAGCAACGAGGAGTTTGTAACTTCCAGCATCCTGCAGGTTCTGTGAACGCGAACAAATGTAGAGAGACTCTTATTGAAGGGCAGTCCCAGATGAGTGATTTGTACTTTGAGAAAGACTGGAATTTATAATGACTTCATGCTCTTGTAAACAGATTGTCAGAACAAAAGCGGACCAATGGTAATCAAGCTTTTTCTTAGAACCTGTTACATCACTGAAGTAAAAAAAAAAAAAACACAGTATAATGGACTAGAAACATATTTGTTGTAATGGAAAGTCACTTTCTAACATTTTATATTTGACAAATTAGCAAATTTTATACTAAAACTACAAACCGCTAAGACCACTAAGGCAAACTTGTTGTTAATTTGAAGCAAACAGTGGAGTTTGTCAGAATATGTTGTCACAAGTTTGCCATTGTCAGCCACTAGTGTTCTGGCAACAATGACAAATTGCCAAAACAATTAGCCAGTAATTGTCAGTGATTTAATGAGGATATGGCGAATAGACAGATGCTTACAAACTTCCAGCGGCTAGGTTAGGCGGCTGTCGGAATGCTCACGATTCAGAGATCTGGTTAGGATTTGAACGGAATGCCTCACTTTCACAATTCAACAGTGATCTGGTTAGGATATAACAGACGTGAATAAGAAAGATGGCCATGCGAGTTGATTTAAAAACTCTCTTACATGAAGAGTTAGGATTACCACAATAACCCGAGTTCTAACAGCACACACTCTATCAAAGAGATAAATCCAATAACTGGAATGCTCACAGTTGATGCCGAAGTGAATTGGAAAAAGGGCCAGGTTGACTCAATGGCAGAGCGATTTGCTGCGAGGAAATGGGTCCTTACATACCCTTTGAACTGCGACTGGCCGCGTCCCAATCCAACTACCAGCTGTGGAGTGGAGTGTGTGTGACAGTATCCCCCCCTCCAGGACCGGCACCAGACGGACCCGACTGGGAGGATACCCGACGACGGTAGTCCCGAATCAGCTCCGGGTTGAGTACGAACCGGGCCGGAATCCACAGCCGCTCCTCAGGGCCGTAACCTTCCCAATCTACAAGGTACTGAGTACCTCTGCCCCGAGGACATGAATTGAGGATCCGACAAGTGGTGTACACGGGACCACTCTCAATGATATGGGGGGGAGGGGCAGGAGTGGAAGGCACCATGGGAGAAGTGATGAAAGGTTTCAGCTGCGATGTGTGGAATACAGGATGTATCTGGAGCGCCGCAGGCAGTTGGAGCCGGAAGGTGACAGGGTTTATCCGGTGAGTGATGCGGTAGGGACCAATGAACCGAGGTATGAGCTTGCGTGAGTCTGTGTGAAGGCGGAGGTTTCTTGTCGACAACCACACTTTGTCACTGACATGGTACAAGTGTCCCGGGGGGTGCCGACAGCAGCATAGTGGGTGTTAGCACAGTAAATGGCTACATTAGCTTGAGTCCAGCTGTTGGGCCAACAGCACCTCCACCTCTGCCTCTTGATGGTCAAACACCAGAGGCTGGTAACCATAGGAGATGTGGAGGTTGTGGGACAATTCAGCCCAAATGAGGTAGCAGGCCCAGGAGTGCTGGCAATCTGCAACGAAGCATCTCAAGTAGCGCTCCAGTTGTTGGTTGGTCTACTCTGTCTGACCACTGGTTTGTGGATGGTACCCCGAAGATAAACTGCAGGTGGAGTTGATCAGAGGGCAGAAGGCCTTCCAGAAGCGAGTGGTGAATTGAGGTCCTCTGTCTGAGATGATGTCCTTGGGGAACCCATGCAAATGGACTACATGCTGTAATATGAACTCTGCAGTGGTCTTTGCTGACTGGAGTCTGGCGAGGGCCACCAGGTGCACAGACTTGGAGAACCAATCAACAATGGTGAGGATGCTGTTGTTGCCTTCTGAGACCAGCAGGCCCATGATAAAGTTGATGGCAATGTGGGACCAGGGACGCCGGGGGATGGGAAGAGGCTGAAGTTGGTTAGAGGTGGTGGTTGGTTAGAGTCCTTGGCCCTGGCACACACTGGGCATGCCTGAACGAATTACTTGACATCTTTGGCCATAGATGACCACCAGAAGGCATGGCTGGTGAACTGTTGAGACCGTTGGGCCCCTGGGTAGCCGGAGAGGGCAGATAAATGAGCCCAGCCCAGTACTTCAGCACGAACCTTGGGAGGAATGTAGAGTCATCCAGGTGGCACACCTGCTGGTGAGGTCTCCGAGGCCTGTGCCTGGCGCACCCTCATTTCCAATTCCCAGCGTAATGGTGCGATGATCTTCATGGGGGTGATGACAGGCACGGGGTGCGCCCGGGAACTGTCTGCCTCATGTTGATGAGAGAGGGCGTTGGCTTTGGTATTTTTGGACCCCAGCTAGTAAGAGAAGTGGAAATCGAACAGTTTGAAGAGTAATGCCCACTGCACCTGTCGAGGGTTCAGCTGTTTGAGGTGTTGAATGGAGATGAGATTTTGATGATCCGTCCAGACTGTAAATGACTTGCTGCCACCCTGGAGCCAGTGTCGCCATTCTTCCAGGGCCCACTTGATGGCCAACAGCTCATGGTCCCTTACGCTGTAATGCTGCTAAGTGGGATTGAACTTCTTGGAGAAAAAGCTATAAGGGTATTGCTTCTGGTGCTGACCTCATTGGGAGAGGACTGCCCCGGTGCCCACATCAGAGGCATTGACTTCCACAATGAATGGCCTGGTGGGATCTGGATGCAGGAGGATGGGTGCAGTGGTGAAGCAGTGGCAGAGGAGGTGGAAGGCCTTGATGGCTTCAGGGGTGAGGGTGAAGCAAGGCAGTGAGGCCCAAGTCAGGGCAGTGAGTGGAGCAGCAACTGTACTGTAGCCCTGGATGAAGCAGCAGTAGAAGTTTGCAAAACCAAGAAACTGTTGGAGTTGCTTGAGAGTCTTGGGTAGGGGTCAATGACGTACTACCTTGAGCTTCTGTGGGTCCATGACCACATCCTTGGACAAGATGACAAAACCCAGGAACATAGTGGAGCACTCGTGAAACTCACACTTTTCCAACTTACAGTACAGCTGGTGAGCGAGCAATCTCTTGAGAACCGCTTGACATGCTGGTGGTGTTCCTCCAAGATGCATGAATAGATCAAGATGTCATCCAGATAGACAAATGCCCAATGGCCCAGCATGTCCTACAGGACATCGTTAATGAATTGTTGGAACACAGCTGGCACGTTGCAGAGGCCGAAGGGCATCACCAGGCTCTCATAATGACCCATGGGGTGATGAAGGCCATCTTCCATTCGTCACCCTCCCTGATACGCACCAAGTTGTAGGTGCTCTGGAGGTCCAACTTTGTGAAGTAGGTGGCACCAGAGAGAGCATCCAGGGCGGTGTTGGTGAGAGGAAGTGGGTGATGGTTCTTCACAGTGATCTTGTTGAGCCCCTGATAATTGATGCAGGGATGGAGGCCACCATCCTTCTTCACAAAAAAGAACCCCGCGGTGGCAGGCGAGGAGGAGGGCTGGATGGTAGAGACCTTGGCAGAGAGCACTGTTGACATAATCCTCCATCGTCTGGGTCTTGGAAGCAGAGAGAGAGTAGAGTCAGCCGTGGGGTGGTACTGCACCTGGCAAGAGGTCGATGGCAGGTCATAGGAGCGATACAGAGGAAGCTGGATGGCATGCTTCTTGCAAAACACCTCTGCCAGGTCACGGTACAGTGCTGAGATGGCCTCCATGTCGACATCGGGGACATTGGCCTCCCTAGAGCAAGGCCCAGCCGTTGCCCACAGGCAGAGTTCAGAACAGGTCGGCTCCCATTGCAGTGTCCAGTTCTGGTGCCAGGAGAAGAGGGAGTCGTGTTGGAGCAGCCAGGGGTGCCCGAGGATGATGGGGGAGATGAGACAGAGATGAGGAAGAACTGGATCTGTTCATGGTGACCATCAATGGTGAGGTGAAGAAGTTGGGTCTGGTGAATGATAGGTGAGTTGGAGGGGGGCCAACCATCGACTGAAGTGATCTGAACCAGCTGGGATTATGCCTCAAATTCCACCCCCAGTTAGGGTGGAAAGCTTGGCATATGCCTGATTCATGAAGTTCCCCGCTGCACCGGAGTCAAGGAAGGCAGGACTTCGGATCCGCTTGTTAGCAAATTGGAGGTGTACATTAACCATTAATCGGGAAACAGCAGTCTGAGTAGAGAGGAGGTGGAGCGGACCCGGTGAGTTGCTCTCAGGACTCATTGGGCTGGGCCATTCCCCAGACGGAGAGGGCAAACCGCTCAGTGGTGGTCGAAGGACCCACAGTAGGTGCAGAGACCCTCCCGGTAATGTTGTTCCCTCTCTGTGGTGGTTAAGGAGGCACGCCCTAACTGCATGGATTCCCGGCTCCGGAGGATGAGGCCACGGCACAAGGACTCCTCCAACTGGTCAGGGTGCCGAAGCCGGAGTACTGGGGTGATGTTCAGGTGCCAAGGAGTGGGGAGTGAAGACAGGACAACATGGCGGGGGTTGTGGAGTAAATGAGGAGGCTGGCGGCAGGGTATGAGAAGCTGGCCTTGGATGGGAGAGAAGGCGTTGGTCTATCCTCAAAGCAAGCTTAACGAGTCCCTCCAGTGAGGCTGGGAGCTCCCGTCCATCGAGTTTGTCCTTGATGCAGCTAGCCAGCCCCTCGATGTAGGCAGTCCGGAGCGCAGTGCCCCCCCAGGTGGTCTGGACAGTGGGAGTGCGGAAGTCTGCAGTGTAGCAACTCACGGCTGCCGAGCCCTGCCGCAGACGGTACAGCCTGGCGTCGGTCTCCACCTCACTGTTGGGATGCTCAAGGTGAGGCAAAGTTGGTGAGTGAAGACGGCATAGGAATTCCCAACAGGAGAACGCGATCACAGCACAGCCGTGGCCCACCCTGCTGCCTGCCCAGAAAGCATGGAGATGAGAAGCGCAATGCGCTGCTGGTCCGTGGAGTATCTGGTCGAATAAAACTCAAACACAATGTCCAAGGCAGTTAGAAACACATCACACTTCCCATCTATGCCATTCCATTTATCCAGTAATGCCAATGGTGGTTCGGGGAGGAAGGAATGGGTCGCCGCTACAAGAGCATGGTGTGGGTTGTGCAGCTCCGAAACAGTTGCGCGGAGCATTGTGACCTCCTGCCGCAGTTCCTCCACCTCACGGCATGCAGCTGCGAGATCTTGGTCGCTGCGATGCAGAGACATGACTTTGCTGTGCAACTGTTCCATCTCGGCCGACTGGCTCGCCACCATGTCCCATAAACAAGCAAATTCCGCTGGGCTAACAAACTTAGGCTCTGCCATTCTGTCAATGATCTGATGAGGATATGGCAAATAGACATGCTTACAAACTTCCAGTGGCCGGGTTAGGCGGCATCGGAATGCTCACGACAAGGATCTGGTTAGGATTTGAACCGAATGCCTCACTTTTACAATTCGACAGTGATCTGGTTAGGATATAACAAATTGCTACTCGTTAGCCGTTAGCCCTTGCGGTGGTTAGCCTAAACTATCAAAGAGATAAACCCAATAACTGGAGTACTCACAGTTGATGCCGAAGTGAATCGGAAAAAGAGCCAGGTTGACTCAGTGGCAGAGTGATTCGCTGCGAGGAAATGACTCCTTAAATACCCTTTGAACTGCGACCGGCCGTATTCCAATCCAACTACTGGCCACGGAGTGGAGTGCGCATGGCAGTAATAACAAACTTGTAGTGAACTTTTGTTGACAGATTTGCCAGATGCATAAGTTTTCTGCAAAGTTAGCTAGAAGTCCACTGCAAGTTTGTCACAAACCTAATTTGCATATGGAAATATGATGTCAAATTTGCAGCAATGTTGTCAAAGGTTAATGGCAACTGTTTGCCTGAAGCCAAAAATTTTGGTAAGGGTAGTTTCAGAATGTTAGTTTCCTTAGTTAAAATGCAGTTCCTCTTAAATAAGTCCCAGATGATCATAGGTAAATAGTATTGGTTCCTAAACTTGATATTAACATTAAACAAGAACCTTTCCTGAAGCTAGAGTTAATTGACTGCTTCTTGTTATATAGCTCATAACAACTGAAAATCAATGTTATTGATGGCTCTTCTTTAATTTGTTTATTTTCTCTTGCAAATCTCCAATATTTGCTCAAATTGCATGACATGAAAATATTGCATTTGATCAAATTACTCATTTAATGTCATAAAACCACTAAGCCACATTTTGACTGACTGTTTAAAACAATGTTGCTGTTAATTTCAACATTAAAATCTATATTGAGAGTATTTGTTTCACATATATCCACATCCTTCCATAGACAGTTGAAACTCATGATTGTCTGGCCAGACAAACACACACTTGCATATACTCAACAATTTGAATGTTTTTGTTTGGTTCTGGTTGCTGTCAAGTTATTATCATAAAAAACCCCCAGCAAGGCTCAAAAGTAAAACTTGTGAAAAGCATGTTTTTGCTACTGTTAGTTATATTCAGGTTGCTATTTTCAACTTTATTGCACATGTATCTTACATCTACCACACGATGCTGTCCATATTCTCAGAATGTGGTTGGTAAAATTGAATATCATTCAATATGTATTAATGTATAATATTATTGGCAAGTTGTCTCACTTTTTTTATATTAAGGTGCATAAGCATCAGATCAATGAGGAGTAAACGTCTTTAGTGTTACTATAAGGAAGAGTGACAGAACAGCAGAGTTTACAATGGCAAAATAAATAAATATTCACTCATTATTGATTAGGGTAAATAAATATATTATTTATTGATTGATAATGTATTCATTATATATGATACATTTGAAAATAAGGTCTATGATAACAGTTTATAACCTCTATGAAAACATGAGACAAACTAAATGCCTTCAAGCTGCATAAACATTAATATCTGAGGAATTTGGAGTAAAAATCTGTAGTGTAACTATAAGGTAAAGTGTTTTCCTGAACCATGGGTAGAACAGACCATATATGATGGGGTTTAAAGTGGAATTAATATAACCCAACCAAAACACCACTTCAAAGACAATTGGTGGTGTGGAAAAGTAAATGTAAGGATCAATTAGCGAGTTAATAAAAAATGGCGTCCAGCATGAAATAAACACACCAACGACAATCCCTAGAGTTTTGGCAGCTTTGTTCTCATGTTTTTGACTTTGAGACATTGTGCTTTCTATTTTTCTGGCGTGCTTCTTTGAAACCAAAAAAATCCGTGTGTAGAAACAAACCATAACAGAGCAGGGCAAAAAGAAGCTGATGATTGTGTCCAAAACTGCCCAAAGTGCATTAAACATAAGACCACAACTTCCCATGCAATATATTGATGCAATAAACTCATCTAATTTATGTACGTTGGATTTTGTGTACAGGAGAGCAAAAGAGTAAACGGCAGCTACGATCCAACTCAAAGCTGCCATCAGCCACGCAAAGGGGACGGTTATTCTTGTCGGGTATTGAAGTGGGTAACAAATGGCTTGATATCGATCTGTGGCAATGCAGACCAAGTGGAAAATTGAAGCACAGCACAAAAAGTTGTCAAAAGTACAATGCAGTAAACAGAAGGTTTCCCCGTAATACCAGCAACCATCCACAGACCGGATCATGCTGAAAGGCATGACAGCGACCCCCAGCAGCAGGTCCACCAGCGCTAGAGACATCACCAGCACATTCGCAGGAGTTTGTAGACGCTTGAAGTGGGCAATGGAAACAATCACCACTGTATTTCCTAGAATGGTCACTGTTATTGCCGACCCCAGTAAGAGATAAAACACAGATCGAGCTTTTACATTATAAGAGCTTTTAACACAAGAGGTGTTGGAATCAGGAAAGCAGTAGATCAAATCTGCTTCTTCTAGAAATGAGGAATTAGTAACTTCCAGCATCCTGCCTCATTTGAGACCCCAAATGAGTGATTTATACTCAGAGAAAGACTGGAATTTATAAGGACTCCATGCTCTTGTAAACAGATTGTCAGGAAGATGGTGGACCAATGGTAATCAAGCCTGTTCTTAGAGCATGTTACATCACTGAAGTAAAAAAATGCACAGTATAGTGGACTAGAAACATATTGGTTGTAATGGAAAGCCACTTTCTGACATTTTAAAATATAACATCACAAAAAGTTATTCAGGTAGTTATATAATATAGACTTGTTCCAAGGAAAATCAAACACAAAGAAGTCAAAAACCATAGGTGTGAGGTTATACATAGATAGTTAACTCTGTGCACGTGCCACAACATTGGTGCAACAACAAAACAGTAAATGAGGAAACAGGTATCAGACTGTTCCCATAAATGTCTTGTGCCAAGCTATGCTGCTAGCCCAGTGCACAACCCAGAGGGCGTGGAACCAGATGACCTGGATGCATTTGGTTGAAGTCTCTGAACCAAGAAGTTGGACCTTTTGATCACGTACAACCTACAAAATGCCATGAGAACCACCACAGGCCACTACAAGTAATGAGTAATGACCTATGATCTAGTGAACATCACCAGTTTTGCCAAAGGAACCAACAAAATTGAAGTGAGGCACCGGCCCTGGGTGAAGCACACCCAAAACATACCCCCACTTATTTACCTCCACCTTTTTACCACCTCTCAATGTGGGCTATATAGCCAAAAATATTGGGACACCTCTCCACATACTTGATTTAAGGTGTTCCAATGGGGGTTGTTCCTCGGGTTTGGGCTTGCCCCCTTAGTTCCAGTGAAAGGAACTCTTATTGTTTCAGCAATAAGGACAATTTAATGCTCCCAACTTTGTGGGAACAGTTTGGAGATGACCAATTCCTGTTCCAATGTGACTCCACACCAATGCACGATGTAAGCTACATAAAGACATGGATGATGAGTGAGTTTGGTGTGAAGGAACCTGACTGACTTGCACATAGTCCTGACCTCAACCTGATAGAACAGCTTTGGGATGAATTAGAGTGGAGACTTTGAGCCAGATCTTCTTGTCTAACATCAGTGGCTGACCTCACAATTAATCTTCTGGAAAAATGGTCAAAAATTCCCATAAACACACTCCTACACCTTGTGGCCAGCCTTCCCAAAAGAGTTGAAGCTGTTATTGTGTGAAATGGTGGGCCAACTCCATATTAAAGCCTAGGGATTAAGAATGGGATTTCATTAAACTTCATGTGTGTATAGTACGGGGCACCTACTACGGGGCGTAACGGTAGGGTGTTTGCCCCATGATCAGAAGGTCGCAGGTTTGAATCCAGGGCCAGTAAAATTACCACTGAGGTACTCATGAGCAAGGTACTGTCCCCAACACTGCTCCCCAGGTGCTGCCCTTGTTAGCTGCCCACGGCTCCTTCACGGCTGGGTCAAATGCAGAGGTCACATTTCACTGTGGTGCAGTGTGGTGTGTTCACAATGACAAATAATCACTCACTACTATTGTATAAAGGCATGTGTCCTAATCCTAAAAAGTCTACCTTTTAACTTTAGCTTGAGACTCAATGTTGTTGACTTACTTTTAAATTTGTTTTGCAAATCTCCAATATTAGCTCCAGTTACCCACCTTGAAAATAATGCATTTGAACAAATTACTCATTTAATGACATAAACCACTGAGTCACATTTAGCCACACTGTTAGTAAAAATTGTGAAAACGTGTTAGCTACTGTACTTTATACTCAGGTGCTATTTTCAGCTGAGCTGCATATTTAACTTAGATCTATTACATAATGCTGTCCATATTTAAAGAACACCTTTGTGTAGTATGCAGGGTAATGTTACTGGTATATTGCCTACTTATTACTTTTAATTTTGCACCATCATGTGTCTAAACACAATGTTTAATTTGGACTTTATGTACATTGACATTGAACCATTTTGTTCTCGGTATATACTGTATATGGTAGAGATGACAAAGTTTACTTTGATCATGACATTGTAAATGTAATTACACAAATTCTGTTGTTAGAAATTCTGTGAACAGAGAGAGTTTACAGCATGATATGTTCCTGAAACACTGGATTTATTTACATTGGTGTTTTCAAATCATTCAATCTGCATAAACATCAATAACAGATGAATGTAGAGTAAATACCTGTAGTATAACTATTAGGAAAAGCATTTTTTCTGAAGCATGGGTATGTTTGACTTGTTATAACAGAAGAGTGAAAGAAAAACACAAGTTTATCTTGCTATTGATTATGCTAAATAATGAATAAAATTTATTAAATGATTGATTTAGTCATTTGATTTTACATGGTATGATTATCATATAAACATAACATATGATAGCTGTAAGAAACATGAAATCATAAGACACACAAAATGCTTTCAGGCTGTAAAGACATTAATGTCTGAGGAATTTGGAGTAAAAATCTGTAGTGTAACTATAAGGTAAAGTGTTTTCCTGAACCATGGGTAGAACAGACCGTATATGATGGGGTTTAATGTGGAATTAATATAACCCAACCAAACCAGTGCATCAAAGATAATTGGTGGTGTGGAAAAGTTAAGGTAAGGATCGATTAGTGAGTTAATGTAAAAGGGTGTCCAGCAAGAAATAAACACACCGACGACTAACCCTAAAGTTTTGGCAGCTTTGTTCTCATGTTTTTGACATTGAGAGATCCTGACAGCACTAATCTCATTCCCATATCGGTTTGTGCTCTCTATTTTTCTGGCGTGCTTTTTTGAAACCAGAAATATTCGCGTGTAGAAACAAACCATAAAACAGCAGGGCAAAAGAAAGCTGACAGTGGTGTCATAAGTGGCCCACAATGCATTAAATGTAAGACTGCAATATCCCAAGCAATATATTGATGCAATAAACTCATCTAATTCTGTCACATTAGATTTTGTGTAAAGCAGAGAAAAGGAATAGATGGCAGGTACGATCCAACTCAAAGCTGCCATCAGCCACGCAAAGGGGACGGTTATTCTTGTCGGGTATTGAAGCGGGTAACAAATGGCTTGATATCGATCTGTGGCAATGCAGACCAAGTGCAAAACTGAAGAGCAGCAGAAAAAATTGTCAAAAGTAGAATGCAGCAAACAGAATGATTCCCCGTAGTACCAGCAACCGTCCACAGACCGGATCATGCTGAAGGGCATGACAGTGACCCCCAGCAGCAGGTCCACCAGTGCTAGAGACATCACCAGCACGTTTGCAGGAGTTTGTAGCCGCTTGAAGTGGGCAATAGAGACAATCACCACCGTATTTCCTAGAATGGTCACCGTTATTGCCGACCCCAGTAAGAGATAAAACACAGATTGAACGGCTACATTATAAACGTTTTTAACACAAGAGGTGTTGGAATCAGGAAAGCAGTAGATCAAATCTGCTCCTTCCAGCAACGAGGAGTTTGTGACTTCCAGCATCCTGAAGAATGTGAAGATATCAGTCTTAAATCCTTAGGTACGGAGTGGGTCCAACTTTGAGACATACTGCAATTTATACTGACTTCCTGTTTATGTAAAAAGATTGTCACAAAGACTGTCGACCAATGGGAACTAAGCTCATTCTGAAAGCCTGTTACACCACTAAAGAATTAAAGGCTAAAGTATAATGGACCAGAAACACATTAGTTTGTTATACAAAGCCATTTTCCAATGTTCCGTGTTTGTTTGGCCAAAATACAATGGTATATTTGCTAACATTATGTAGATTTATTTAGGTAGGTTTAGACATGTTCTGAATATTATGAATGAATGAATGATGAATTATTTACAAGCCATTTAAAATATTGATAAGCATCACATGTTCTCTTTGAACCTCTCTCCGCTGTTGTATTCACTCTACACTTCGGACTGTGTGGCCACTCACAATTCCGACAACATTGTCAAGTTTGCGGATGACACAGTGGTGTTGAGGTTAATCTCCAACAACGATGAGACGGCCTACATGGACAAGGAGGAGAACCTGGCACTCTGGTGCCAGGAAAACTGCCTCCAGCTGAACGTCAGCAAGACAAAGGAGCTGGTGGTGGACTTCAGCAGGAAACACCGTGACTACAGACCCCTCACTATCAATGGTGCTCCAGTGGATAAGGTGTGTTTTTTCAAATACCTTGGCGTCTACATCACTGAGGACCTGACATGGACTGAACATATTAATGGTCAAGTCAAGAAGGCAAAGCAGCGTCTGTCAGCTGAGGAAGTTTGGAGTTTCCCCTACCATTCTGAAAGCTTTCTATTCTGGCTCTGTGGAGAGCATTGTCACACAGAGCATCTTGTCCTGGTATGGGAACTGCTGTGTTCAGGACCAGAAAGCTCTCCAGAGAGTGATCCAGACAGAAGAGCGCTGCTGCACGTCAGCTCTCCCTTCCCTGCAGGACATTTACACCAACAGATGTAGGACCAGGGCAATTAGGATTGTTAAAGACTCGACTCATCCCGGAAATGGACTTTTTCATCTTCTGAAATCAGGCAGAAGGTTCCACACCATCATGGCCAAAACAGAGAGACTCAGGAGGAGTTTCTATCCTCAGGCCATCCGTTTTCTAAACCAGTACATGTCTTTTTTCTAAAAGTCTTAATTTGTCATTCCATACTGTCTCTCAGCTCCATATTGTTATGATCATTTATATTGTCTGACATTTTACTGTTCAATATTTGCTGTGCAGCTGCACTTGGCACTTTAAAAGCATTGCACACTGCACTCATTGCACCATTTAAATCTATTGCACCTTATTGTATATGTCATAGTTTATCTTCTTTTTTATTTCTTTCCCTTTATCTCCTTATTTTTAAGTTATTTTAAGGTTCTGTTGTATCTCCTTGTTATTTTTATTATTTTATTTTTACATTTTTGCCTTAATTGCATGGTCAAAGAGCGGATCAGGATATATTTCTCTGCATGTTGTACCTGTATAATTTGCATGTGACGAATAAAGAATCTTGAATCACATAACCAGGAGCCATACGACCTCCTAAGGAGGTTTAAGCCTCACCTCCCATGACCAACCTTCCTAGTTTCCCATCTGAATACCCTGACCTCCTGGATGTCTTCATTAGGCCAAAAGCTATGTACCTTCCACTCAGTTGCCGCTTTCCAATTGGCTGACTATTGGAAATAACTTAGTATCTCAAAATAATGACTTAATATCTCAACATTTTGACTTAGAATCTCAAAATAACAACTTTATCTTAAAATAATGAATTGTTATAGTATCAGTGTTTTCAATGCTTTGATTGCACGCCTTTAAAACATTGCTTTTGACCAGTAGACTCATTTAATATCATTAAATCTTTAAGACAGATTTTGGTTGAACATTTAGTATGACATTGCAGTGAATCTCAACATTAAACACCAAATTTGAGAGTTCAAGATATTAAGTTGACATTGAAATGTCAAGATGTTAAGTCATTATTTTTAGATACTAAGTTGTTATTTTGAGTTATTAAGTCATTATTTTGAGATACTAAGTTATTTTGAGATACGAAGTCATTATTTCGACTTTAATTATAAATATTTTTTGCCACTCTGGCAGAAATGTTCTTCCATAGATATCCATACAGATATCAGAGGACGTTACGTTTCAAACTTAAAATTATCTGGCAAGTTTCATTGTTCCGCTTCTTAAAGCATTTGAACCTCACTTCCCAACTTGACTGTTTATATTTAACTCTGATTATTGTCCAAGTCTTGTCATGAAAATAACTTCAAATTGTTGACTTAAATCCTCTTTGTTTTATCTTCTCTGAACAGAGAGTTTGCAGCACAGAGTATTGATGTAAAAACTTGATTTATTTACATTCATGAGTTTTAAAATGCCTGACAGAGATGTTAAAATCCTTCAAGATGCAAAAACATGAATATCGGATGAATTAGGAGTGAAAATCTGTCGTGTCACTATAAGGTAGAGTGTTTTCCTGAACCATGGGTAAAACAGGCCGTATATGATGGGGTTTAAAGTGGAATTAATATAACCCAACCAAACCAGCACTTCAAAAAGAGCCGAGGGGGTGGAAAAGTTAATATACGGATCGATTAGAGAGTTGATAAAGAACGGCATCCAGCAGGAAATAAACACACCAACCACAATGCCCAGCGTTTTGGCTGCTTTGTTCTCACGTTTCACGTTCTGAGATACCTTGACGGTGCTCGTCATGTCCTGGCAACACTTTGCCACCTCGATCTTTCTGGCGTGTTTTTTTGAAACAAGAAAAATTTGAGCATACAAGCAAACCATCACAGAACAGGGCAGGAGGAACCCGATTAATGTGTCCAAAGCTCCCCAAGTTGCATTGAAGAAGAGGATACAGCTTCCCACACAATATTTGGAGTTAAGGAGCTGGTCTAACGCTTCCACATTTGCTTTTGAATAAAGGAGGCCGAACGAGTAGACAGCAGCTACAATCCAACTCAGAGCTGCCATCGCCCACGCCACAGGTATGGTTATTTTTGTGGGGTATTGAAGTGGATGGCAGACCGCTTGATATCGATCTGTGGCAATACAAACCAAGTGGAAGATTGATGCAGAAGTAAGAAACATGTCAAAACTAGAATGCAACAAGCAGAACATCTCTCCCAAATACCAGCAGCCGTCCACCGATCTGATCATGCTGAAAGGCATCACCACCAACCCCAAGAGCAAATCGGCCAACGCTAGGGACATCACCAGCACATTTGTTGGTGTGTGAAGTTGATTGAAATGTGCGATGGACACGATGACCACTGCGTTTCCCAAAATGGTCACAGCCATCGCAGACACCAGTAAGAAATAGAGAACGGTTTGAATTGCTACATGGTAGAGAGCTTTTACACAGGAGGCATTCGAGTCAGGGTAACAGTACTCCGTCAAATCCTGTTCTTCACTCTGGGTGGAATTTGGAACTTCCAACATCCTGCAGGTTTTCTGAACATGAATATAAACTGATGAAAGTGGCGGAAAAAGTAATATGGAGAATTGATAATTTAACTGCCGTTCTGGGGGGCCATACCCTGGTGTACAAAGTAGATCGGAGAAACATCTGACTTTATATTCACTTCCTCCCCAAAGAGATCACCTTTGAGATTATAAACCAATAGCAACAACTCAAACAGCCACTAATTACACAGTTGCAACTAATTACAATGTAGTACGGTATTCCCAAGCATTACAAAATTATTATCATTAATACATGCTTTAATTAAAGTACAGACACCAGTCAGATATTGATTACATTTACATCATTTACTTATTCAGAGTCAGTTCCATTTTCAATAATTTCAGGGACAGTCTCCCTGAGAGCAACTTGGGGTTGAGGGTCTTGCTCAGGAAGCCATTGATAATAGTGCTGGAGGTAGGATTCGAAGCCATGACCTCTTGATCCAGAGGCAATCACTAGACCACCACAACCCCCAGCATAATCAGATTAGTCAGACAAAGTGGTGAAGGCTGTACTTTTGCAATCCGGCAAATGTGGGGTCGAATCCCAACGCTTTTTGGGTGGCACAGAGGTCCAAATGACTAAAACTTTGTGCTTGTTACCAGAAAATTGGGAGTTTGGACCCTAGGGGAGTTTCCCCAAAAAGAGTAAATTAAGGTATGGACAACACTCTTGAAAAGAGTCTGAGGGTGTTCCTCAAGGTTTGGTGTTAGGCCTGATTCTTTTATATATATACACACACATATATACAACTTACTATTATAAACGGGCTCATTATTGAATAATTGAATTAACCATCTAGAACAAAAATTAAACAAAAACGTACATGGAACGGTGAGTCTGGCGTGTTTTTTTACAGTAACTTATTACATTATGAAAAGACAACTTCGTACAGATTGTTTCAACAAATAATGTAGAAATTAGCAAAACAAACAAGATGTTGATGTTTTCATGGTGTCTTTATGTTGTGGTTTTTGATTTCATACAGTGCAAAACCACTGGGTGTTACCATGAAAACAGCCAACAAACTTGGAGCTCATGGAAACACAGACCTAGACATGAAACCTAGTTATGGAAAAGTAAACAGGAGTTAATGTAAATTCTTATAAAGGTGTAAAACAACAAATATTATGAAGTACAGAAGAAAGAAAAAGTCAATATACTGTTTGCTTGAGTCGAAAACATTCACTGCTCTAAATTGCTCACATTTTTGACATGAAAAAGGTATTTTACGATTATAATCTTAAATGCTTTCTGGAATCTGGGATAGAAGAAGCCATAGATCAGCGGGTTAAACATGGAATTGAAGTAGCCGAACCACACCAGTGCATCGAAGACATCAACAGGTGTGGAGAAATTGAGGAAGGGATCAATTACAGTGGTGAGGAAAAATGGCAACCAGCACAGAAGAAAAACTCCCATGACGATGCCCAGAGTTTTAGCTGCCTTCCTCTCCCTCTGTTCCGACACTTGGGTTTTCGTATCAGTGGACATAAACGTTCTGTCAGAAATAGACTTGGCTTGTTTTCTCGCAACGTGGAAGATTTTAAGGTAGAGGCAGCTCATCACCGTTCCTGGAATATAAAAGTTGAGAAGCGGCGCAATGACGCCCCATTCCTTGTTGAAAATCAGAACGCAGGATCCGAAACAGGAGTTTATCATATCGGGGCTCAGGTTCATAACGTTGATTTTGGAAAACACAATTCCAAAGCTGAAGGCGCCAGAGAAAAGCCAAATCGCTGCGACGCAAGCCAACACCGTGGTGTCGGTCAACTTCATCTTGTAATTCAGCGGGTCGCAAATGGCCACGTACCTGTCGATGGAGACCAGGCAAAGGTGCAAAATTGACGCAATACTTAAAGTCATGTCTAAGCTGGAGTGTATCTGGCAAAAAATGTCCCCCAAAAACCAGCATCCTTCCACCCAGCGCACCATGCTGAAGGGCATCACCAGGCAGCCCAGCATGAAGTCGACCAGCGCCAACGACAGGATGATGAAGTTGGTTGGCGAGTGCAGCTGCTTAAAATGCCAAATGGAAGTGATCACCAGCAGGTTCCCGAAAAGGGTCATGAGAATGGTGGAGACCATGACGACATACATGGCCACTTTGATCAGGAAAAAGCGCTGCAAGTTCAAACAGGAGTCAGGCCGGTCTGGGAAGCAAAGGAGCATGTTTTCCAAATCAGTTTCATTTGTTAACATGTTGTCTGTTTAGACGATTCTTGGTAATGACGGCATCAACCAAGTTGCGTCAAAACAATGTGCAAACTTAAAAAAAAAACAGAATTTATATTGGCGAACACAAAACATATCTGTTAAGCAGATCACCCATAACCTCACAGAAAAGCACCACAATACCCAGGCCACCTTATATACAAGTTAGGCAACAACCATCAACCAATAGAAACGCACTAAAATGACATCATCCTCCAACTGTCGCAACTATGTCATTTAGACGGTGTGCAGCCATTGAGAGTCAATGTTGATTATTTGCTCGACTGGTAAATGTGACTAGTAGACGTAAATCAACATTATCAACGATCGTTCATAAGACTGAATTTAAGAGGTTAACAATTAGATCTAGTTCAATATTACATTAAGTATATATAGTCTATATATGTATATGGACTGGTATAGACTATAATAATAATAACCAGTCAACTGGTGTATATATAATGTGTATATGTCAAATGTGCACACACATATATACAGCATAATATTACAATATTTTGAATAATATAATTTGTTTTTATTATAATGTTATAAC
>JAVGVS010001220.1:0-28670 GCA_032718565.1 Distichodus sexfasciatus
TGCAGCGAGGTGTACTCGAACGTCGTCGACGACACCCAATACCGCGACGTCCAGCTCGTCGTCGTCGACGCTGAAGTTCAAGTACACCTCGCTGCAGCCTGCAGGATGACTGGGGCGGAGCGAGCTGGACGTCGCGGTACTGGGTGTTGTCGCCGACGACTTGGACGTCGCGGTTTTGGGAGACTTCAGCACAGCGACGTTTTGGTTCCACCCACTTAACACTAACAGCTCTCGTTCTTCTACCCGACGTCGAACCATGAAAAATGCTGCACTTTGGTGTCGTTCGGATACAACGTTTGTTACATCTTAATTTCGTTTTTCGGATCTAATTTAATTTGACTTTGTAGATGTTTATGTGACGATCCTTTTCATCACAATTAGTATTTTTCGCATCTATATTTATATATAGTGTTTAATAGCGCGCAAATTAAATGGCGGACTTGGATATCAGATTAAGACCGAAAAGAGCTGGTGGAACTGTAGCACTTAAAAATCATGGAGCTTCTGCTGGAACTGGAACTTCCTCGTGGACTTTCTGGGAGAAAATACCAATTCCCCTCACATACCGTGTTCAGCCTAGAAAGCCGCCGGACTGGTTTTAGCTCGACGCAGGGACCTAAAGAAGGCAACATGGAGATCTGCTGTAGGCTAAACGCGTCGGCGGCGTTGAGCCTCACCCCGACCTCAGCGTCTAAACTTTCAGCTCCACTTTTCCTTCTCATGACAAGATTCACCTACAAGAAATCAGATTTCTTCATGGGAGAGAAGCAGCAAACGGATCAAGGATCAAGACGATGGTTTTATGCCCAGAATGAATTCGTGGATTTCGTCTATAAATACTAGAACTTTCCAGTTCGTGATTTAGGCTACAGCTTTGTTGTCGTGGCTCTCAGGTTTTATTTGGAAGCATTGACAATATTTTTTAAAAAATGTGATTCAAGATTAAATATTAATGTTCACGCTACTGCTCTTTTGTTTTAAAAAAAAAATGGCAATTTGGCCTTAAGGTGCTTCGTACTGTAAGTACAGAAGATTGCTTTTGGTGGACTGAGCTACAAAGCGCTGGTCTGGGCTTAAGTCGGAGTCTGAGTCCACTTTGGGTTGAAAGATTTCTTGGCGGAGCAAAGTACATTTCACTTAAATTCAGTCTTCAAGAGGGGGCGCAGTGAGCGGACAGATGTCAGATCACAGGACCCGCTGTGGCATCAGGTAGATTTTATTAACATACCTTTTCATAGCACTGTGGAGTGGCTTTAGTCGGAGTCTGAGTTACACTTTGGATTGAAAGATCTCTGGGCGGAGCAAGTACATTTCACCCGAATTCAGCCTTTATAAAGAGCGCAGTGAGCGGACAGATGCCCAGATCACAGGACCCGCTGTGGCATCAGGTAGGTTCTATTAAAATACCTTTTCATACCGCTGTGGAGTGGGGGCGTGTCGGTGTCTTGTAGAAGAACGAGAGCTGTTAGTGTTAAGTGGGTGGAACCAAACCGTCTCTGTGCTGAACTCACCCAATACCGCGACGCGTCCAGCTCGTCGTCGACGATGAGACCGCCGCTGGTCATCGACGACACTGAAGTGAGCTCCTTCGTCGAATTTTTAGTTCCACTTTAAATACTGCTCTCCAGGCTGCAATATCGCTATTTCGCCTGTAGAGAGAACAATTCGCCGAGCTTTTACATTCAGAATTCATGTTGAAGTTTGAATAAGGAACTGTGAATAAGGAGTTGTACCTTGTCAGCGTTAAAACACACGAATGAGATATTGATTCGGCTGGACGGTTAAAGTGGAGGTGTTTGTGTGTGTGTTACTTTGTGGTATTTTATCTGATTATTGACATGAAGGGTATCCCTATGCACTGTACTGGGGAGTTGGGACGAGGACAAAGCACTGACAGAGGCCCTTTAGTAATCTAATTGGTTTTCTTTCATATTCGATTATTGGGCGCCAATGCATTTACTGAGTTTATTATGCTTTCTTATCCAGAGCTGTAACCATGTTACAGCTACAGTCTATCTGGAGTAACTTGAGGTTAATGGACCTGCTCAGCATTAGTGGTGGATAGAGCCAAAAATCCAGCCCATGGCGGGTGTATATTTCGATCATCTAATTTTTTGCTTAAGGAAATATGTAAGACACTTCTGTAGATTAGATCCAAAAGGACCTTAGGTACAAAATGAACCGGGCAGCGAAGAGGAATGATGGACGGATTGAGTGGAGCTATCGATTCACAGCATAAAGACTCATAGCAAACAGGTTTTCAGCTCTGTAGTCATAGCAGCTGATATTTTTAAAGGTGCTTCTGTTCATTATAAGCGTTATGCCTGTTCTAGGGAAAATAGAATGTCATGGAGTAGTGGTGCTGGAAGCATCTCCATGCTCAAGAGAACACCACAGTGGAGCGGAAAGGCTAACATTGGTGTAGCTTAGGGGTTACTGAAGTTCACAGGGTCGAGAGTAAAGGCAGCTGGAGCTCACAGTGTGGAGCTTAACCTTTTCTGGTGTTCAGCAGTTGGGGGAGGGCTGAAAGTCCTGGGTGTCTCGGAAAAGCCTCAGTGCTGCAGACATTGTTATTGTAATTGACACTGTAACTGTAATTGTATTTCTCTTATCTTGACTCTTGCCACATTACCATTGTCACATTTCTGAACTGGTGCTACAGTACAGTATTTGCACAACTGCTGAATATTGCTTTCGCACAAATTATTGAAGCCACGTCGTCTCGTCTCTCTGAATACTTGTACAGTATATAGCAGAAATGACAAAATTTACTTTGACTTTGAACTTAGACCTTACAACCTTGAACTTGAACAAGTATCACAAGAAAGGTGGTTTCATTCATCGAACCGCCCAGGCTGAACCGCTTTAAAGCGCACTTTTAAAGAGTGCCGGTGACTAAGAGACTGAAACCCGCTGCGGAACACGCATTTCAGGATCTTACAGTGTGCTCTGATGAATAACTCTTGTGCCCAGTGGCGAATCAGAATACGCGTCTCGACAGTTCGTGACGAAGATTTATAGCAACCGAGATTTATAGCCTCAAATCTGTGTTCGTGGAGAAGCTCCAGTCCGGTAGGGTATTGGCCCTGTGATCAGAAGGTCGCAGGTCCGATTCTAAAGCCGGTTAAGTTACCACTAAGCTATTCATGAGCGTGGCACCGTTCGCAAGCACTGCTCCCCGGGCGCTGCTCTTGTCAGCTGCCCATTGCTCCCTCACAGATGGGTCAAATGCAGATGTCACATTTTGTTGTGGTGTTCTGTGTTCACAATGACAAAATCACTCACCTACTGTAACGGTGGAATTTGTACGTCGTCCAAAAACGTTATTTTACTTTGTTACCTGCAAGTACTACTGGACACTGAGTGAATGTCATCGATTAGTCTATAGTCAAATCATCATATTGTAATTTATTGTATACTATTAGTTTGCTTCTAGTTCTTCTAGGGCGTTCGATGTATCGCAATGGTTCTGACAGTAAAACGTGCGTCCTGGTCCAATGTAAGTGCGCTTGTATCAACTTTTTGATTGGTCGACATCTTCCCCCTTTTTTCTCCTTTATTCTCCCCTTTTTTACATAGACTCCCATTCCGTTTGAGATATCAACACCGTTCTTACACCAAAACGTCAGTTCTGGTCCAGAACGAATAGCTTTTAAACAATTATTCGTTTTCTCCACTGCATCCCTCTTTTTTTCTTTCTTTCTAATCGCCTTCCAAAATCGCCTCTAGAAAATCTCCCATCGACTCCTGTTCATTTTACACTGAGCCACTCTTCATACCTACGACTTTTGACACTCCTCTGTTTTTTACTTTAAAACCATGGCATTTCATCCTCTACTAATATACCATCCCTGCACACTTCTATCACTTCTTTGTCCCACTATTTCATCCCTCCCATTGACTCCTATTCATTTTACACAGAACCACTGTTAATACCTTCAACTTTTCAGTGCTAACCATTTTACTACTAAAAATGCTAACGATAATAATTCCAACGATTTTAATGCTAACGATGATAATTCTAACGATTTGAATGCTAACCATGTTTATGTTAACGATGCTAACTTGAATTAGTCTGATGCTAACAATGCTGATGCTAAATTTTTCATGTTAAAGCTAATTAGACTGATTTTAAAGCTAACCATGCAAATGCTGCCTATGCTACTGCAAACAATGCTAATGCTAACTATGCTGTTTTTTGTTTTTGACTACTGAGGTTAGGGTTGGGGTATTGTTAGTTACATCTAATCATGGGAAGGAGAGAGGGGATTGGGGGAAGGGGGGGAGAAGGAGAGAGATAAGAGAAGGAGAAAGGAAAGAAAGGAAGGGAAGAGAGATGGTGAGAGAGAGAAGGAAGAGGAGAGAGTTCAAAGATTAGTTCAAAAGTTTAGTAAGATTTTATTAAAGTTAATTAAAGTTTAATTTTTTAAAAGTGAGTGATTATTTGTCATTATAAGCACAGGACACCTCAACCAAATGTGACCTCTGTATTTGACCCATCCGTGAAGAAGCAGTGGGCAGAAAACAAGGGCAGTGCCCAGGGAGCAGTGCTTGGGGACGGTTCCTTGCTCATGAGTACCTCAGTGATATCTTTATCGGTCCTGGATCCGAACCTGTGACCTTTTGATCATGGGATGAACATCTTACCATCATACCACCAACTGCCCTTTTGTTTCATTTAGTTGCTGAAAGCTTTTCAAAATCAAGTTTCTGTAAAAAATTACAAAGTTTTGAACTTCTGTTATGGTAATTAACTTGAACATTGGCATTTTATGTCATACATTTTGGTGTGTTTTTAGTCAACACAAAGTCACCCCTATGGTTGTAGAATTATTCTATATTTAATAATAAAAGTCAACTTTGTTTTTAGTATATATTTAAATAAGCTTGACTACTTTAGCAGGGGAAGTATTTTTCCCTGCTAATCTTGTGCAGTTCTAGTACTATCAGTACTGTAATGAATATGTAGCTTTATTGTGTTGAATATGGTTTATGATGGTGGTGTTAGGTTATTTACTGTTCATCTTGTGATGGGGCACAATGCATTAAATACAAAAAATCAATCAAGTATGGCAGTTTTTAAATGTGTTTTACTACAAAAATGAGTCATTGCTGTGTTATTAATCTAAATTATTATAGTACACTCTAACGTAATATTTTAATAGATATTCAGTAAGCTACTAATACTGAATGTCTGCCCCAGTCATGTGGTCACTACTGCAACTTTTTCATGTTGTAATTTTCGTGTGTCCTACAGGGTTTAAACATGAAAAGCTCCTGGTCACTGCCCAGAACATTTTTACTACTACTAGTTTTACCAGTAGTAAGCGTGTTGTCAGCCCCAACTCCTACACCTCAACAACATCACCAGCAGCAGCTGTGTGTAAGTAATACAGATGTGATATATAATGAGTTTCCATTGAGCAAGACCCTGAACCCCAGGTCGCTCCAGGAAGACTGTCCTTGAAATTAGGAAGATGAGGCTGCTTTGGATAAGAGTGTCTGCTAAATTATGTTAATGTAGTGTAAAGTACTGTAATCTGATTTTAATATTACATTTGTTAACTGTTATTATTATTGTTGTTTGCAGAAACAAGACACCACTGGAACTTTGCTGTGTGATGTGTACTGTTCTTCTGGAAATTGCACCTACCCTGTTCCCAATGTTCCTGCACACTGTGAACTAAGCTGGCATGACAAGGTGAGCCAAACTGCTGCTCCTTTATTGCTTTGCACATTAAAGATGAACATGAGTCCTCCATTGGCCATTTTTCCACCGGTGCATGTTTCAGTTCCTCTATTGGAACTAGCAATGTAGCAATATATAGATAGACCCTCGAATCATGTAGAATTTGGTGGCTTTGTGCGGAACAGCAGCTGAGCAGTAAATCATCAAAATTTGAGTTCTGTGTTAATCTATGGGGAGGACTGTTAAAAGATATTAAGATATTTAATTGTTGAGTAACATTCTCTCTCTTGTCTTATTTGTGATGTGTGTAGGACAACACGGTCCTGGCTCATTCAGATGAAGCCAAAGTAAAAGCTCCGGCTCTAGAGCTCAAACACGATCATCTCATCACTCAGGGATTTGTGGATGGACTTTGGTTGGGGATCCTGTGTAGTGTAAAAAAGGTAGGGGTATCAATGAGTTTACATAAATAGATCAATAGTTAATCAATAAATGTGCAAAGTTCTAAAAGAAATAAACAATGTTCTTGTTTATAGTAATCATTCCTTCATTCATTTACAAATAAAACTAGACAAGAGAAAACTTGCTCTTGCATTACATTTTGGTTTTCATGGGCCACAATGGTCTGACCCACATGTTTTATAAACAGTACATATGCAACAGCTAATCCATTATAGCTGATTATTAATATTAACACTTAAAGATGAATTGATGTCTACTTTATCGACCTGAATAAAACAACAATAAGCAAGAGGTTGTAAAACAGATTTCTTTCTTTCTCTTTTACGTTTTCAGGAGAAATATGACGTTACCTACAGAGGTGTGTACCAGCCTTTTTTACTGTGTGTGTGTCTGTGTGTGTGTGTGTTGGGGGAGGGGGGGTGAGTGTGTGTGGGGGGGTGTGAGTGAGTGTGTGTGGTTGTGTGTGTGTGATTTCATCTTGGTGAGGTTTCTACTTTATAATTCATCTGTCAGCTGTACTGTGGTCTGATCTGAGGTTGAAATGTTGTTTCACTGGTACATTCCAAAGCAGTAAATCTCTAATAATTGATATTGTAGAATAAACGATGGTAACTGAACTAACCAGTTTGATTTGATAACGTGGAATTTTCCATTATTTTATCAATACTATACTTGTTTAACATTCAGTATTGTTTCTTGTTCATTAATCTGAATTCTTCTTGTTCTCTGTGTTTCTTCAAGACGTGAGCCCTTTCCAGGAGGGTAAGTTATAAAACACCTGTAATATTTATTATTCACACCACAGTCTGTACTAGAGCTGGACAATAAAACTCAGATCACTATATTTTATAAACAAATGTCAATACACAGAATGCATCTCTTTTTACTCAATGATATCGTTCTTATATTGAATCATTTGGATCTTATTGTGAAGAAACAACTTTACATGAAGGGCATAAACAAAGCGTACACATTAACACAACACACCCATGAAGACACTGGCTTTCACGTGTTAATGTCTATATGCGTTTCTTGTGTTGTGTATAAAGATAATGTGTGTAGGGGTGTGATGAGATGTTGTGCCACAGGATTTTGCAATATTAAAAGGTGACAATATTTCTCATTAAAGTCAAAAGCTCTAGTGAAAGAGTACGGCATTATTTTTGTGGAAAAATTTCTGAGCAGGCAGTAGAACTTTCAGCAACAAAATCTGGGGTCAATACTAGAGATGTAACCAATCTGATATGTGGATCGGTATCGGTCCGATAACGGCTGGATCGGGTATTGGTGGCATTGGGCCGTTCTATGAGGCCGATCTGTAAATGCGTGCAAGCTTAATTCGTTATGCACGGGAAGTGGCACTGCAGTAAAGTAGGGCTGAAACCATTGTTTCAATAACTCCAATAATTCTATTACAAAAAAAAATTTTAGAATTAAAGTTTGGTTTAATTCATTTTACTCTCTAGAGCAGCTCCGCTTGTATTTTACACAGAGGCTTAAAAGTGACACACAACGTTTTCAGTGGCATGACAAGACCTGATCCCTCTGCATGTGAAAGTATTTGTGAGCTGTTCCTGCACTAAAACACAAGTAAATGCATAAAAATGCATAAATGGGATTTTTCTTGATGTAAACACGCATGCTGTGTTAATGACCACGCACATGAGCACCATTACTCCCTCAAATGCTCCAGTTCGGTCAAAATGTCCCCTTTATTACAAACACCAACCATATTTTAGCTGATAAATAACCACAATAACCAGTGTTCTACTCACAATTCTGCCGTTTATTTAGATTATATAGATATTGTTTATTCTGGAACGTGCGCCCAACACTTCATTGTGACGCGGCTCCGGGCACGCAGAGGATTGTGGGAAATGTAGTTCTCTGCAAAAGCATTTATAGGCCAAAATGTTTTAAAAAAAGACTGTGACTGTATCGGTATCGGCAGATTTCCAAATTTACAATATCGGTATCGGACATAAAAAAGTGGTATCAGCCCGTCTCTAGTATCTTCATGTTCCTAAACCTGTTGATGTTGCAGGAATTACACTTCTAACATGTCTTAATAATGTACAATTTGATGATTTAATGGGGTGATTTACACTTCAGTTACAATGTATTGCCCAGCTCTAATCTCCACCTTACATGTTGCTTTCTGGTGTGAGTTGATGTCGTGAAGTCTAACGGAATTTGTTGGTTTTTGGGTTTTTCTTTCAGGTCACAAAGCCACCGAATCCACACCCACTGGTGAGTTACCCCGGGCAACAACAACACACACTGTATTGAGCTGTAATTCACGTTTCACAAAAAGAAACTCAACAACACTACCATATTTATTAAACCAGACATTTACATGAGAAAACCCTGAGTTCCATTCACCAATATTTTCTTAAATGTGTTTTTGTGATTGTTAAGACGTTTAAACCGTACTTTATTATGATATAAAATGTGTGTAAGAGTGCTCTGCAGCGTTCTTACTTAAGAGCAAAGTAAGCAAAATGAGGCCTATATATCTGGAGAAATCTCATGTCCTTGTCGATATGCTGTCCTGCTCACTGTCAATCCTGTTTGAGCTCACGGAAGTGATTATTTGAGCTGTGGAGGTGATGGCTTTAGGGTTTCCTGTGTTCTACATCCAGTCTTAGTCATCTTAACATACCTCAGCCATTTACTTCAACTTAATCATTTATGCCATTTAAGCTCACTTTCATGAGGTTTCTGTGCCGTATGAAGTAATGGATGGGCTGCTCTGTGTCGAATTTAATGGAATCATGAGAGCAGAGAAGATTCACACCTGTAATAACGTTCCTGTGTGGCGTATTAACACATTGATCTTTTTTTAGTTTAAATGATGTATTTTAGTTGAAGTAAATGAATGAAGTATGAGGTATTGATCAAATCATGTTTTGCAGCAGAGCAGGTGAATCTGTGTGACTGTTTTAACAGATCCACCTGCTGCTGGAGGAAGATCTAACACGGCTTCCATTGCTTCCTTAGTGCTCCTTCTGGGTGTGATTGGTTATAGCATCTACAAACACAGGTACGTCCAATACTTACTAGTGCTGTAGTTCTCAAGACCGGTCTTGGTCTCGAGACCAATTTTTTGTGGTCTCGGTCTTGTCTTGGTCTCGACTCTATTTGGTCTCGGTCTTGTCTTGGTCTCGACTCTGTTTGGTCTCGGTCTTGTCTTGGTCTTGGATATAGCGGTCTCGATGGGACGGGGAAAAAAGAGAAAACAGCGCATCCTCACAGAACAGTATCATTATTTATTACGCGCCTCAGTTCAAATGCATGCACCAGCGCCAGCTCTACTGCCCGCCGACACACTCGTCACGGCAGTATTAAACCCGGAGAGGGCAAAATAAGGGCGGCTGCAATGTAGAGGGATTAAACCGGGGGTCGACCGATTATCGGTGCCGATATTTAACATTGGTATCAAACGATTTTTTAATCGTTAAGACCTAATTAAAGTCAAATTAAATGAGTGATTATTTGTCATTGTGCCAAAGTACCTCAGTGGTACCTTTTTAGGTCCGGGACTTGAACTAGTGACCTTCCACCTCCCAAACACAACATTTTCACATGAGCACAGCACATTTATTGTGTGAGCACATGTCATGAGAGCACGAGACATAAAGAGATTACGTGTTTTTTTTGCAGATCAAATGCCTTTCAAATGTCGGGAACAAAGTTTTTATGTTTACTTATTTATTCAATAATTTGTTTGTTTACTTGTTTTGTAAAAAATGACCATTATGAAAACTTCTCATAATTTTAGATTTGAATTCAGTTTTTCACTGAAATACTTATTATTCGAAAATCAATTCTCATTTATCGCTTCAAAATATCATAATGAACCAGTCAGATGCATCTATTTTAAAAACCTTACATTGTGTACATTTTCTCAACGACACTGCCAGCGCTTCACAGTCCACACACATCATACACATCGCAGCATAGCCAAGTCGGCAAAGAAATGTCCGAAAATGTCCGCGAAGTAATTAACTTTGGCTTTACAGAGCACAAAGAATATATTTGCAAAACGTCCCAGGAAGAGAAACATTCTGCTGTATGCCGATTTTGCACCATGAAAGGTAAGATAACTAACTACAAGATCGTTGACTAGCCAAAGCTAAATATATGGTTAAGAATGATAAATATACGGTTAATAATATATATGGTTATATGATGTATTTGTGTACCTGTCTGGTATTTGTTTGTGTGGGTGTATTGTTTAATTATTACAGTGGTGTAATTTGACATAATAAATCATCAGTGATTTTATATAGCACCTTTCTATGGGCATTGTGTTGAGCAAGCATTCGTTTGATGCTATATGGTAAGTAATTTGTGATGTTGATATCGAAGTGTAAAGATTACAGTGGGACAATTCCAGCTTATGTATTAATGGATACAACATAGTCTATAGCATAGTTATAATTCAAATAAATGAGGTATTTTACATTCATTAGAAAGCACTGTCTTGGAGGTGCAAGTCAATCTGGAGGCTCATTCTCTTCAGTTCAAAGCAAGGGATCATTACATAGCCATATTCACTGTGTTGGGTTTGCATTGCATTGTGCTTACCCGAGGCCTCTGTCCCTGGTATAAGAGACTTAATATGAACATCTTTCTGGTACATTTCATCTCTTTCCCTTGACAAGGTCTGATAAAATGGTTATTGGAGAGGATTGCTGAGAATATTATTTTCCATCAAGCCTCGTAACTATGACAAATCTGGGAGATTTTAAATGAGAGACATATGGACAATATAATTGAAAAGATAACATAAATTTGATTTAACGAGTAATGACACTTTACAGCAATGCCTTTTTTCTCTATAGTTGATCTGAGTAATGTGATGTCGATTCTAGCACTAGTCTGTTTTCGGTCTTGGTCTTGGTCTCGACCAGCCTTGGTCTTGGTCTCGACTTAGTGTGTCTTGGGCTTGGTCTCGGTTTAGGCAGTCTTGACTACAACACTAATACTTACACACAATCCTCCAAAGTGTCAGACCGTTCTACCAGAAAAGCCAAATTTCCTCATCAGACATGTGACCTAGTGATAACCAGATGTAAAGATTTTAAAAACATCTGATTAACTCTGTGTTCTACTAGTCCTCTAGGACGATGATGATGATGATGGCAGCGCTTAGGGGCTTGGCGATATGACTCACGATACATATAAACATATTTTTGGATCAGTTGTCAATACATGATATGCTACAATAATTGTTCCTAATTGTACTGTGAAAATTCATAGATATATTTGTGCTGCACAATGATATCAGAATCAGCAGCTAATTGATTTTTAAAAGTCTAATGCTTAGATTTGCCCGATAGTTCCAGCAGGTATTTGATGATGCATTAATGTACGTGTGAAAGATAGCACTTGTGCAAAGCATGTCCAAAATCCCTGGGGAGATTTAATACGTCCCGCGCCTTCTGTCTTATAATGTATGGAGTTATTTTGTGCCAAATTCTGAGCAAACAGTGGAACGTTCACCAGCAAAATCTATGTGCTTCATGTACCAAGTTACAGTCACATATCCCAGTGTTATGCTTAATTAATATCTATCTTCCCCCAAAACACATTAAAGTCATATTTTTCTATAACTCTCTAATTAAGAAAATGGAATATGCAATGAATCGGCTTCTTGTAGTTGTCATGGTAACTAATTATTCTAAATTACATGTGTAAGCATAAAAACATCAGATATCGGCTGTATCGTCTATACGTATATCACCGGTGCATCCACAGCACACATATTTACTACTCAAATACATTCTTGTCTTTAATGCTTTGGGTCAGATTGCTCAGAAATGACTTCATACGATAAGTTTGCACCAAAATACACATCAAACATGAATATAAACATTAACACATGAACGCCAATGATCTGACCCTAACTCACATTTACATAGTTTTTCTGCTTCATTGTTTGACGCGTGTGTGTTTTTCAAATATTCTAAAATCACAATGATTAAAGTTGAGTTGTCCGTGAACAATGAGGGCGAAACACAACAACAACATCCTGGTTCATTAATGTTAACTGAGGTACAGTGTTGAGTTAACGGTGGTGTTGATTTGAGGGGGTCTTGTCCAGCCCTAATTTGAGTGTGTGTACAGGGGCCGTGCTGATGGAGCTGCAGCTCATGATGAAACAGACGACAGTCGCATCCCAAACTCAGCCGAGAACAACAACCAGACTAAACCTGGGTAAGAGTGGTGTCAACGCGGAGGATTAACCTAATGACCTCCCGGCCGTTATCCAGCGTTCTCCTTTATTTACTGGATTATGTTATTGGAACATCATGGGCTACACATGCATCACTACTTTGAGCCATATTGATCGATTTCAATAATTATCACGACATATCATGTTCTGGGTTTTTTTTTTTATATTCTTATACTGCGTTCTATTTTCCATTGAATCTGAGATTTGGTTGATGAGATTATGTCACATTGCTAAAAATACAGTGAAAATCTAACTGGATGTGTTCCATTTGCCACTGGAGAGTTGAACACGGATAGAAAACGTTTGAAACTTTTCATCTGAATTTTCCGTCTCAAGTTACTCGTCCTGCTCTCTTTTCTGTTCGGCTAATTAGGCTAGTCATTTGTGTTTAGAAACATCCACCAGCCAGTTTAGCATCACCACTTGATAAATGACACACAACCCGGTATTTTTCATGTGTAACATGAGCGTAGCAACTAGGGACGCACCGGTCAGTGTCCCCACAGTTCGGTACGTATCACATTTTTTGGGCCACGCTATCGGTGCGTTTTCAGTACATTAATGTTATCTTAGCTCTAACATCCAGTAGGTTCATTACCTTTTCTATTTTTAGAGCTGAAACTATTATTGGAACAACTCACATAATTTGTTTAGAAAAAAATGGTTGAGGCAATTTTTCTTGAATTGAAGCTTCATTTAATTCATTTCACTCACTAGAGTATCCTCCGCTTGTGCTGCACACAGACGCTAATTACTGACGCACAGCGTTTTCAGTTCCGCGATGAAGGCGAGACCTGATCCCTCTGTATGTGACTGTATTTGTGAGATATTCTGTGAACAAAAACAGAAGTAAATGCATAAAACACATGAATGACAAACACGCTGTTTGGGAGCGTCATTATTCGCTAAAATGCTCCAGTTCTGTCACATCTCCCCCTGTATTACAGACTAACCTCCTGTTAGAGCTGATAACTAACAACAACGACCAGCATTCTACTCACAGTGGATGAGATTGATGAGATTTCCAGCTTTTATTCCAGAACATCCATCCGTCGCTTTATTGTGGCCCGCCTCCGAATGGCCCGCGCATGGGGATTGTGGGAAATACAGTTCTCTCCCAGAAGCACCAAAAGCAGCTGATTTTATACAGCAAAATTACCCCAAACTTGTAGTTTTAGAAGTAGTTTTGGTCCAGTTTGGGCTCCTTTTGGCCTGTAATATGAGCTGCTTTTGACGGTTTTAGGAGTGAACTACGTTTCCCACAATCCGCACACCCTACTCAGCTACTCACCATGTAATAAGCTGGCAACGTGCACCAGCTCTTGGTCGCATTTTAATTCTCATGGATCTACTTTTCTCTCAAAATGCCTTTGCGTTCGCTTGATGGAAGTCCGGCACAGCTCGCGTCCGGTGGGCGGAAATCGTATCGACGGAGAACTTTAATCCGCGTGCACAGTGACCACGTTTTAAAAATGCAAGTTTAACGTCGGGCTTACTGTACTATTGGGGTTCACCTGGGTGTGTCGAACCTAAGAGGATGTACCGATCGTTTCGATAAAATACTGAAAACCGTTGCACCCCTAATGTTTACGGATCTATCGGCTACTACAACACTGTATAATGTACACAGCTGACCAGGTTAGACAAAAACAACACTAAAGTGCTAAAAATGTTTGAAAAAATCACAGCATTTATTTTTTACTCTGAGCAGCCATCTAGGATTCTGAACTGGGGTTCTCTGTGCTGCTCCCAGATATTTGGTCGGATATCCGAGAAACGGGGGCGTGCATGACGTCACTTCCGGCTTCAATCCTCAGAAAACGACTCAAACAAATGGACCGCACAATTATACAAACTGCATGAACAAGTTAAAATAATCTGACAATATTAAACAAATTACATGCATTTCCATCAAATGACAACGAGCCCAGCGCTATTCTAGAAGATCAACGGATTTCAGCTTGAAGTGCTCTGAGGCCTGCACTAAACAGCGCTGAAGGCTGAAGCTCATAGGATCAGTATTAAAAGTAGCCGCTACCAGCGCAAAACTGACCATGAGAGCGGACAAAACCTGGTGTTATTTTTGTGCTAAAATTCTGAGCATGCAGTGGAACTTTTCCAAGCAAAATATCTCGTCTTTACACGCTCAACTCCTGCACTCGCACTCCACACCGCCTTCTTCATGTATCGGCATCAGCAGATATGAGCATGAAAACCATCAGCTGTCACCATCGGCCGATAACTCCCACATCGTGTATCCCTAGCTAACGCTGGTGTTGATTTTAGGTGTCGTCCAGCACTAATCTGAAGCGTGTGTACAGGGGCAGTGCTAATGGAGCTGGACCAATGGAGAATGGAGTTGCAGGAGCTGGTGTTGAAGTAGAGATGAAGCTGCTGCAGAAAGAAGCAGACGACAATCACCTCCCAAACTCCACTGAGAACAACCACCAGCCTGAACTCAGGTAAGAGTCATGACAACACGGTGGATTAACTACATGACATCCCATCTGTTTTCCAGCATTCTCATGTAAGTGAATACGAAAGTTCAAACAAGAAGACCTAATGATCGCCAGCACATCCAATCACATCACTCCTGGTTAGTATATAAGCAGTAAATCTGACCTCCTTCTCTGCTATTACAGCTGTTCGATTTCGCCCACCTCCGCCCCTCCGCCACCTTCAGCTCCCCGCCTTGGTCCGGGGCAGGCTCCTTCGCTTTCCTGCCTGGTCTCCCAGCCAGATCTGCCGGCTTCAGAGACGAGGGAACCAACGACCAAGCGAGGAGCTTCCTCCAAAACTTATCACATACACACTAAAGACAATGTGTGTTGCCAATAAACAGTTGTTAACCTAAACTGATGGTCTCCCTGGTTGAACTTTATTTACTGGATTATATCATTGGAACATCGCGTGCTAGACGTGCAGCTCTCATGTTGTTTAGATGTTCTCTGAAAGCCCAGAGCTGCTCATTTATGTATTTCTACCAAGACAAACCTGATGTCATTTGTACTTTTTTGGTTTCAGTCCAGATTGTAGTTTAGACTTGTGCCAAAGTTTCTTCACAGATGTAGTTAATATTTGCAGCCGGAACATTGTATAACTTGTCATTTTAAAAATGTGGCCTTTTACCAGATGGAAATGAGCCGATCTCTTATTAAACACCAACTGAGATGAGCACATGGGGCAGGTTCTCTTGGTTTTCTAACGTCTGTGTGCTATTCATATATGACGTTACTGAAGGGTGAAAACGTTCCCACACATCCTCCTGAGCTCTTCATCAGGCTGAACTGCATGACTCTGTTACACCTTGTGGTCTCTTCCATCTTTCATCCGTTCATTCCCTTTTTGAAATAAAACTAAAACCCAAAACATTTTTAACCACAATCACTTCCAAAACCCAAATGAATAACATTTTCCAGCTTTTCCATTTTCCCTCAATAACAGAGAAGGTGTGATCATATTCTGCTTTTTAGTTGGGTGTAAGTGCTGTGATGTGGATCTGAGTGGTTGCTTTGTATGAGACGGTCCGGGGCACAGTGGAAGGGGATAACAAACGCTGTCGCGATGTGCCATATAAAACCAGGAGGTGTTCTCGCCCCCCCTCAGCCCCTTGGATGAATGACGCCATCCGAAATCTCAGGCGATCTTGTCGCAAAGCTGAATGCCTGTGGAAGTCCACTAATCTGGAAGTTCACCGCTCTTATTTAAAGGATTTGCTTATGTCTTTTAATTCTGTGGTCAGGGATGCCAGATCAGCCTATTTTTCAAACCTCATTCAGCCCGAAGCGAAAACAAGCGAAACCCCAGAATTTTATTCATCACAATAACATTGTTGCTCCTGCTCATTTTAATATTCAGGTGTCTTCTGACAATAACTGCAACAATTTTTGAAGTATTTTGTTGACAAGATTAGTGATGTCAGGACAAATATCATGCCTGCAGTTGCTCCTCCTGTTCTTTCCTCTTCGCACTCTGAGTCTTTTACATTCTCACCAGTCTCACTTTCTTATCTTTCTAATCTACTGAGGAAGATGAAACCTTCTTCCTGTGCTTCTGACGTGTTGCCGCGACAATACTGCTGCAAAATTTGGACTGCATAGGCCCACACCTTCTAAACATTATAAATCGCTCCTTGACATCTGGCGTTGTTCCTTCTCATTTTAAACATGCTGTAATTCAACCACTATTGAAGAAAAACAATTTAGATTAATCTCTACTGAGTAATTACAGGGCCATCTCGAAACTGCCTTCTATTGCCAAAGTCTTAGAAAAGGTTGTTGAACAGCAACTTGGTGCCTATTTAGATGAGCACCAGCTCTTTGATCCTTTTCAGTCTGGTTTTAGGAGGCAGCACTCCACAGAAACTGTCCTTAAAGTTTTTTATGATCTTTTAATTGCTGCTGATGCAGGCCTGTGCTCTGTGCTTGTCCTGTTGGATCTCAGTGCAGCATTTGATACGGTGAACCATCAGATTTTATGGAATAGATTAGAGCAGTTAGTGGGCATTTCTGGTTCAGCTTTAGACTGGTTTGTATCCTATTTTACTAATCGGAGCTTCTCAGTCAGTGTGGCTGATTTTACATCTGACGCTGCGCCTATGACATTTTCTCACTTTATATTGTCCCACTATCTCTGATTCTCAAGTCCTACCAGGGCGTTTTATACCATCTTTATGCAGATGATATTCAGCTCTATTTCTCATTTAAACCCAATCAGTTGAATAAACTGTCCACTCTGGTTGACTGCTTGTCTCAGGTGAGGGACTGGTGCAGCAACAATTACCTACAGTTGAACCCTGGTAAAACCGAGATGTTGATTGTAGCCCCCCCTAGCATCCACTCCGAGATCAGCCTAAAGCTTTCTTCTGTTTCCCCTGCCTTTAAGTCGAGCCTCCGTAATCTCGGGGTTATATTGGAACAGTCTCTAAGCCTCGACACTCATATAAGTTCGGTCAGCCGTTCATGTTTCTATCATCTATGAAACCTGTCTAAATTAAGGTCTGTAGTAACAAAACCAGAATTGGTGATATTGGTCCATTCATTTATTTCATCATGACTCGATTACGGTCAGCTATGGCGTAGGAGGAGGAGGTGTCGTATTATTCTGCCACAAGTGACGTGGTTTGAAACCATTTATTTGTCATCTGTAGTTTGATTTTGAGTAGGGGAGGAGAAAATCGATTAAAATCAAAAATCGTACTTATTGTGAAAAAAATCAGAGATTTCATTTTTAGGCCATATCGCCCAGCTCTAGGTGAAGTTGTTGTTGCTGAAACTAACACCAACAACAGAGTTAATCAGTTAAACTGCAGATCAACTAAAATACTTGATTTTACATCAACTAGCATTTTTATTGACAAGTTTGTCATGTTGTGATCTACCAACTTACACATTGTGTTTTGTCTATTACTACACCCTATGCTGTGGTGATCACATCTGGGAGCACACGTGATGAACAGCAGTAGAATGGCTGGACTCTGTGTAAGACGCCTCATTGTTTCCACACCTGTAAACAGAACAACTGCAGCTTTAATCTGAAACTTACTGATCAGAGTCATGTTGCTGCTGATAATTCATGTGTTTCATTCAGCTCGGGTAACGTCACAGCCTTCATTCACCACAAATCTGCATAACAGAAGCTCTGCTCATCTGATCAGATTTGTACTGTGTGAGTTCAACATAAAGACATGGTTGTCTATAGTTCCAGCTCTGATCCAACATTGTGTATCTGTGTAAATGTAGCAGCTCTGTAGTAAAGGCATGACACTACATCTTAGCTGCTATATTAGTTTCTGAGGAAAGGCTGGGTTACAGGGTGAAGTGAACTGATTTCTGTAAAACTGTTCTAAATGCACTGTCTAATGAACTTTATCCCACATTACAAAGCATTTGGTTCCTAATCTGAGAATGTCTTGATTTCTGGAAATTAACACCTCAATTGGACAAGTTGCGAAAGAGAACCATCAAAACACACCTCTACAACCCTTAATCTCAGAAGCAGTCCAGTAAAAATACTACACTACACTAGACTGAGCTGCTGCATAATAATAAAGGCAAGTTGCTTGTGTCAATTTAACCAAGATTAAGTGAGTTCAAAACAAATAAAACAATCTCTCTTATGTAATGACACTGTATTTGGTGAAATTATGTCAACTGTTGTGCATCTTTAAAAGTCAATGTCAAAGTACATTTTATTGTCATCTCTGCTATACACCGTCATGCCGCGGAGGTAGACACACACGCGGGAATCTTCAACACAATCGTGCTTTATTTACAGTGATACACGTGGAAGCAAACAAAGGCGGCTCCAGCCAGCGCGAGAGAGCGTGGCTCCGACCAGAAGCGGCCACGGCAGTCCAGGCAGACGCGGTTAGCTGGCGGCTAGTTAGCTTAGCGGCGGACGAGGGCGATCGAACAAATACTGACCGGATCGGCCGTGTTAAATAATACAACACATTACGAATCAACAGAACATAAACCAATGAGCTTTGACACGATAATAACAAACAGGTGAAACACATCGGGAAAGGGAACCATCACCATGACGCAACCAACCCGGACGTGTCTAGCGGGGAATCCTTAAAGGGACAGACACACCGTTACCATGACAACCCCGACGCGACACATCAGACCTCAGGTTTAATACTCTGGCGAGCCCGGGCGTCGGGGAGGAGGCGCAGACGTGACATACACACACATTGATGAGACGGCGTTCCATATTCCATACCCTGAACCTGCCTCTCTTTGCCGAACTCGACCAGCTGGTGGTTTTGTAGACATGCTCGAAGAGGCGGGACCATCACGTCAGACAAACTGTGGTAAGGATATACAATATTTCTCACCACCGTGCACTGGTAGCCTGCTTCAAATCGTCATTTAACGCAACATTTCGGTGGTGTTCGGATACAAAGTTTTTCATGCCGGACATGGAGAACAGCAGATTAAGACTGAAAATTAGGTCTGGAGCTACAGGAGTACACAAAAATGCTGGAATTGGAACTACACCTAGGGCGTTTCCTGAAAAATCCTGGGACCCGCGACCTCGCACAGGTCAAAACGGTTCGTTCAAAACGCGTCAGCATTCAGGTTCACCCCGAGCTGAGTGTCGAAGCTTTCAGCTCAATTTTTCCTTCTCATTTACAAGCTTCGTCCACAGGAAAATAGATTTCTTGGAGAAAAAGGAGCAAACACGATAATGATCAAGATGAGTGTAGCCATTGTAATTAAAGTCACACAGACAACCACAATTACTTTTGGGTTCTTTATTTGCTAGCTGCAGAAGAACAAAGAATTTTGCAGCTGAATTTGGTTTTCTCCCCTTCTTTTTTTCCTCTATAATATGAAATTAAATGGAATAACAACCAGTATCACGCCATAGGTACAGATCAATTTCCAAAGAAAATTGCCAATTGGAAAAACCACAACCTCTTTTTAAACTGTGTGCAAAATAGGGCGGTGGGCTGGAACTGCACAAGAAAATAAAAAAATACATACAGCCATTAGTCTCGTCTTAAATACTAAGATATACGCGGGTTTACTACCAACTCACGTCTCGGTATCCCACTTTCTTCTCCGTAGGATTCGTTTCACTCAGAACGAGCCACATAACATTTCTGGGTTATGCATGAAAACGAACATGTATTACAATCATAACATGAAAGCAAACAAGTCGATACATTAATATACTTTAACAGAATCGTTACGCTGCATTTACCCTCTAAAAGTGCCAGTCCCCATGTGCTTCGCGGGCGCTTCCGAAAATACTGCCGGTGTTGTAAGTTATCTTGGGGGCGGTTCCTAACATGGAAAGACTCCAGCCTTAAAGAGAGAGGGTACCTTTTTATAGTGGGAAATAAAATCCTTTTCCTCTTTTAAGCCAACTCTAACAAAAATAAAGATCATTTTTCACCCGGTTACATGAGGAAGAGACACACCAGCAAGGACTTTCGGCGGAGACAGTTGCTTCCATATGGTTCTGAAATATTTCTTACCGTTTGGACAGAGCTGGGCACATTGTACGGAAGTGTCGCGGTGGGCGGGGCTCGTTTTTTTTCAGATTTTTCGCTGATTCTGATTCGTCCGTTCTTTCTCCGATATAAGACCGGCTGCGGCGTGTTTTCAGAAACCCAGCGCACTCCGTGTGACAGGTAGGTTTGGTGGTTTAATATCAAAACAGTAGTATTAAAGAGTAAACGTTGGGTTTTAATTGCGTAGATATCAGGAGAATATATGCGCTGTGCATATTTAGTCACTTTCAATTCGTTGTATTTTTAAGTCTGTAATTCTAGTACGTTCTAATAAAAAGGCAGACTTGGAGGGTGGAAGACCAAGTACCCATCCAGCGCGCCCATTTGAACGTATTGGCTGGATAACGGCACATAAAAAAAACCAACAGCTTGATTCACCTGAAACCTGTTGGTAGCTTAATATTTTTTTTCCGCGTTGTTCGCTTTGTTGTGCGTTGTTTTCTCCTCGGACATACCTTGTGTAAGTTCGGGTGCTACGGCTAAGTTTCGGACCAAGTTTCTAACCTAACCTCTCGGTTGCTTACATGGGTGTAGAGCTGCGTGTGGATGTGTAGCCACCAAAACGTAACGCTCAATGAATGAATGTCTAAAGCTGGGAATACACTCTGCGATTTTTCAGTCGCACGCGTCAGCTCCTGCTTAAACTGTACGAGTGAATCGCCGTCTTGTCGTTTTCGCCTCAAGTTGTGTAGTTGCGCAGTGTGAGGTGTTGCGTTAAATCGGCTCGTGGCCCTGCTTCAACAGTGCGATACCCTCACGAGCTGGTCGTGGGGTGTTAAAACAGTCGCACGAGTGAAAAATCGTCTCAAAATGGGCCAAAAATCGCACAGTGTAAGCCCGCCTTAACATGTCCTGCTGTCTACGCTCGGGTGAGTTGGTAGTGGTTATCCCGGGTCGCCCCTAGTGGAGTTGGCGTGGGTTTCCTCCAGGAGCTCCGGTTTCCCGCGGTCCAAAAGCATGCTCTATAGCTTGACTCCGTGAGGTGTGACTGTGTGAGAGTGTGTGATTGCTGGTTGATAATGAAGGAATGAAACACGCGGTTACAAATCTTTATTACTATTTTCTGTGTAGACGCTCTCACCAAATCACGTCGAACGATGATTGTTGATTGGACCTTTTTAAAATGAGCTCATTTTGTTTACATTTTTACAAACATTGCTTTAAAAATGCTATATTATTTGATAAACAGATGAATGCCGTCTTAAGCTTGTATTTAAATGTAAGCCTTTTTATTATTTGGGTATTTTAAAAGAGTTGCTATTGTATTGGGCTGTATCAGGGTATGACATCTCTCTCAAAATGAACCAGGACACATGCCACAGAGCGTGCCTTAAGCCAGACGCTGTTGACAGGCTTGTGTTCTTGGCAAAAAAGCTGTAAGGCCTAAGGGCTAAAGACTTTGGATTAGAAAAATAGTTAAATGTCCCTCATGTTTCATTTAGTTTGTAAAGTACAAATATTTTGATGGAAAGTCTTAAGTATTAATCAATATAAGTAAATATATATTGTTTAAAGGCACATTAGTTTTGTATATATTTATTTTAAAATTCGTAACTTAGTAACATTGTTTTTTGCACTTGTGAACCTATGTAAACTAAGACCAGGAAAAACCAGTAAAAACAATAATATATGTTTGCTGTTCCAAAATCATGCTTACGTTGTAAGAATAAATACAACAATACAAAAATCAATAAATGAAAAAATCTCAATCGGAATCGGAAAATGGGTCCAAGTTTTTAAAAATCTGAGATTTTAGTTATAGGCCATTAAGTGTTACGGCTACTCATTACTGTGTGTTTGTTTATATTCTGTTGTACAGGGTGTCATCATGAAGATATTGATTATCAGTGTCCTGCTAGTGGTGATAATCAAGACAACAACGTTTTCTGTTATACCTCAGCAACACCAACAACAGTATGTAAGTAGTTTCAACACAGTTGTGATAAGGATAAATTCCCAATGTCTCATTTTGCAAAACAAAAATGGAAAAATGAAAGGTTTTGCAGTGCACAAGTATCCCCCCCAAAAAAGCTAAATGATTCTGGACATTATATGCACTTTTTAAGCCAGGTTTGGTTTACAAATAAGTCATGGAAAGAGCAAGCATTGTGCCACGTCACCATTTCTGTGCAAGAACTATAGTGGTCTGTCAACTGCTTCTGTCTTTCAGGTTGCTAAGAGACTTTGATGTAACATCAGCTCAATATTGTCATCAAACAATACAAACAAATGATATGCTTTTAAGTATTTTAGTTAATCGCAATATAACTAATTAACTCTTTTATTGATGGTTCCAGCAAGGACAACCGCACATCCTCCATGAGTCCTGTGTTGATATTTGTTCTGCTGGACGCTGCACTTACACAGTCCCACATGGTCTTACAGAGTTAAATGATACAGACTGTGAATTTGGCTGGTACGATCAGGTGAGTGTAATATCTACTGTGTGTCTGCTCTACATGTGATCTGCTGATAACAGTAGGAGACACTTCAGCATGTGATTAACTGAATCTTCCTCTCTAATCATGCTGTGTAGGATGGAGTTCTCATAGCTGATACTTCTCAACCAGACAACCTGCGTCCTCCAGCTGTAGAGGTCACACCAGCACATCTGATCACTATGGGCTGTGTGGATGGAGTTTGGGTTGACATCAACTGCAAGGGTACTTCGGTAGGTTCACATCCTGCAGCTGAAGATCAAATGTAACATCCTGTTTTTGAAAGTGAATATACATTTGCACTATGTGAAGTGGAGCTGGGGGATATATGAACAACAATATTATCAATATTTTTTTGCCATATTGCTCGTTTTTTAATTCTTATACAAACTAAATGAACACCTTAAAATATTCAAACAATATTAAATAAGTAAGATTTATCTTCAACAAATGGCACAAACTATGCCATTTTCATTTATCATACACACAACATTCCATGCAAAGTTATTGATTTTCAAATATTCAAAATATTTGCACATTGAAGTAGCTGAAATCAACAAGACTATATAACAATTTTTAAAAGTGTGGAAAACGGTTAAAGTGGAAACATAAAACAATGCAAAGTAAGGTGGTACCGTTCCAAGGGACGGGATGCGCTGAGAGCGTTCAACACTTTACTTCCAGAAGTGCTTTCTCTGCGCTTGTTGTTGTGAAGTTACGAAAAGCGCTATTGTGTAATTCCATGCTCCTATTTCATGTAAACATTGTAATGTGATGGACCCAAGACATTGTCTATCTCAGTGCGTATTCACATAATGGACAAACAAGTGGGGCAGTTGGTGGTGTAACAGTAGGGTGTTCACCCCGTGATCAGAAGGTCGCAGGTTTGATTCCAGGGCCGGTAAAGTTACCACTGAGGTACTCATGAGCAAGGTACTGTCCTCAAGCAATGCTCCCCGGGCGCTGCCATTGTTAGCTGCCCACTGCTCCTTCACGGATGGGTCAAATGCAGAGGTCACATTTCATTGTGGTGCACTGTATGCTGTGCTGTGGTGTGTTCACAATGACGAATAATCACTTTCTAGTCTGATCGAATTTTATAGTCTATATAATCATTACCATGATCACATTTTTCTCGATTAAAAAATCTACATTGTTTTATTGTCAAGGTGTAACACTAATGTACTTATATTGTCCAAAATGTGTTGTAAAATTATTTGATACATCAATCCATTTTTTTTGTAGGATACATATAAGGTGAAATACAGAGGTATGTACCAGGCTGAAATCATTCCTCATCATGTTGTTGTTAAGAATAATCATTTTGGAATTATGAGGGTTTATCAGTGAATGATTTATATTCCGTTCTCTGTATTTTAGTGCCTGATGTAGCTGAATATGAACAAGGAGAAGCAGGTGAGTAGTGTAATATCTCATTCACCTGTAATGCATTTCTGCAGCTGAACACTTCACTTCTGTAAGAGTTGTACACATGTCTGATTGTGTTTGTACATTTAGGTGTGACAGAGCGAATACATACAGACCCCGACGAGAAGTCAACTCCAGCTGCTGGTGAGAAGTGTCTCTGTTCCTCTACATTAGTGTGTGTGTAGCAGTGCTGTTGTCTGTAGTGTGTAATATCATGTGTTTGTAATGGAGGTGGAGTTGTAATTGTAGAATATTCAGTTATCAACTAAGAGTGTTTGGAGGTTGTGAGTTCTAGTCTGTGTGTGTTCTACATCCATCAGCATCAGCACTGTGCTTATCAACAAGACTCTTAATGATCTAAATCTACATCATCAATATCCATGTCATGTTTCTCTCGTAGCTTTTGTGGAATTGCTCTCTCTGTGTTTGTGTATTAAGGCTTGTATGATATGTTGGTAATGTTGCTGTACCAGGACAATCTCTCTCATGCTGTCTCATCATGTGTTTCATCAGGTCGGTCCAGGACTGCTATGGGAGTATCTGCTGCCGGGGTTTTTGTGGTCGTACTGTGTGTCCTGGTTGTGATCTGGTACAAGCGTCCTCATCTCATCAGGTACCTCTAACACATACACACCAAACCTGAAACATTCAGCACATTTTTACTCATCACACAACAATGTTCTTTACTTTGCTCTTATGTGAGTGTGTGTGTAGTGTTAATCTGTTAGAGTGAACACAAGACAGTTGTGACAGCACTGATGGAGAACTCTGCTGTATGACTCAGGGAGAAGGAGACAGCTGTGCTAATGGAGAGGGAAGATGGAGAGGTACCGAAGAAGAATCCAGAAGAGGAGACACATTCAGCTCAGAAAGGGACTGCACTTCAAAAATCAACAGTGTTAACACCAAGTTGCTGCAGGCAGTAATTAAAACATGGGTGTGAGAATTTAAATAAATAGCTGTAATTTTGACACTTGAAAATAAACTGATTTATGGATGACCCATCTTTCCCTGCAGCAACTTGGGTTTAATGTTCTTACTCAGGGACCCAGTCGTGGTAGTGCTGGAAGAAGGATTCGTGGCCCTTTAGCTCTTAGTCCAAAGGCAAGGATCCTATGACTAGACCTCCATCTGTGCACAACCCAAATCTATAAATTTATGGCTTTATAACTCTTAATTAGTAATTAGTTTTTGACTGTTTATGTTTCTGTAGACTACTTACTAACTACTACTTACTTACTAGACTACTTCTTTAGACTACTTACTAGACTACTACTACTTACTACTAAAATTTTTACCACTATGCTGCCCAATGCTGGAACCAACTGCCTATTAATATCAGATCTGCCCCAACTGCGACAAGTTTTAAACTGATGCTAAAAATTGCACTTTTCTCTGTTGCTTTTCCAACATTTGAGTGTTGAGCTTGTTGCAATATTTTAAAATGATTTTTTATAGCACTTTTAATTGTTTTTCCTACTTTATCTTTATTTTTTATTTCTTTTCTTATTACTTTTTCTTTTTTATCTTTAATTTTAACAAATGTTATCTTGTTTCTGCAAAGCATATTGAATGACTCCTGTGTATGATAATGTGCTCTATAAATAAACTTGCCTTGCCTGTGAAACATTCAGATTGAGTGTCCTGTTTTACCCTGTTTTCACATTTCTTAAATGTGAACAATACCAGGCGATGTTAGAGTTTAATCTTATGTTGCTTTCACGTTTTTAATCATTGTAGTTGGCTAACTTTATATTGCATAACTATTGCAACTATTGTTGCACTTTTATTGAACATTTTCCCTAAATGACATTCCATAAATAATTTCTTTCTAATGAAAGAGTCCTAATCATTGTGGTGTTAAAATGAGTGAAAGAAACTCACAGATGGAGAGTCAGACTGCATTTTGATTTTTTTTACATATCTTCTCCTCAGCAAAGCTTCCCACCAACTGGCTGGGCATACAAGAATGTGTTCATACAGCAGGTAAAATACAACTGAAAATAAAGTGAGTGATTATTGATCATTGTGAACACACCACAGCAAAGGCTAATGTGAACTCTGCATTTGACCCATACATAGAATACAAAACTAGAATTTATTGCAAAAGATGACATAGTAGAATACATTGTGACTCGACATTAGATTCTTATACTACAGTTTTTATATTTTGTAATACACTTCTAACTTACACTCAGCAAGACTTCCCAAGTGAGGAGAAAACCACAAAAATAACATCACAATATCGCTAAAAGTAAATACCACAAATACAGATAATCCCTTCAACTCTTAAGTTAGTGAAATGTAATACAAACAATGAATATCTTGAAAATTTTACTTAATATCTCTAAATCTTTACTTAGTAATCTCAAAATAATGAATTAATATCTCGAAATTTCGACTTACTATCTCAGAAAAATGACTTTGTATCACAAAATAAAGACTCATAACTAAGTCGAAACTTGGAGATATTAAGCCATTATTTCGACTTAAATTATAACTTTTTTACCACGCAGCCAGAAACGGGCCTCCATACTCTCTGACACAGGACACGCTAAGGTTTTCTCTTCTCTTTGTTGGGTCGAGACAACTGAATTTGATGATAAGTGTCTAAGGAAGAGTAACAATCTCATGGTGAGCCAACCATGATACATTTTTGATACATTTCACTGCATGTTGTACCTGTATAACTTGCACGTGACAAATAAAGAATCTTGAATCTTGAATCCAGAGGGAGAGTTGGTCAGATGTTTACAAACACACACAAACCACCAAGAGACACGCCAGCAACGACAAGCACAGGATTGACTGGTAGCGTTTTAAACTGAAACTACAGACATTACTGTTCCCCTCACTGAGATAAAAGCCAAAAATGTATATGTGAAATGTACATTATGTCCAGTAAGAATGTGTTTTCCACGTTGTTGTAAACTGTTCTAATCTCATGTCTTCTTGTGGGCCCAGATTGGTGTCCTCAGCATCTTCAGCAGCTGCAGTTCTGTGTTTAGGATTAGTTTTACAATCCTCAGTCCAACAACAGCCATATGATGCAAATTCAGAGGCATTTTCCCCTTCGAACAGACAGGATTTTTAAAGTAAGGTGACTTTGAGGTGTAGATAAATATAAGGGAAAAGCAAAAATATTGTTTTAACGTGTAAAAGTCTACTCTCATTAATATGTTTACCTGTAGATAAGATGTTAAACATATGTCTCATGCTACAACCAGAGAACTCTTCCAGCAATGGTGCTGATGATGAAGTTGATGCTTCCGGTCACACAGCTGGACTGATCTGATTTTTAAAAAAACCTCATAAAAATACCCTGGAAACATTCCAACACCTGAAAGAAATTAGGCTCAAACGTAATAATCCCAGAGAATATTTTCTGTACATTTTCCAAAAAACATTCATTTCATTTTTTAATTATGGTGGTCAAGAGAGCCCAGTGCAATTCAAAATAAAAACGAGCTGCAAAGCAACAAAACATATTAATCAAGTTGATAAGGCAAGTGCACACTAAAATCATGAGGATGCTACAGAAATTCACAAAACACTGTGATCAATATGACAACTCTACAATTTCTTTCGACGCCTCAAACGGATGTTTAAATGTAACAATCTTCTCTTATTATAAAAACATCTCTTCAATATGAAGTGACGTTACGTTAGGTATGATGTCTGATGTCTGTGTTTGGACTCACCTGGTTTTGTGTTTCCCTGAAGTGCAGGGGTTGTATTATTAACAGCTAAAACAGTGAGACACAAAGAGAGAAAACACCATACACTGAAATCACTTTGGACAAAAATTCTGTTTGTTTTCAGATCTAGTCCTTTTAAAGTGAGTGACTATTTGTCATTTTGAACACACCACACAGTGCAACAAAATGTGGGCTCAGCATTAGACCACAGACATGGGGAGATTTTCTTCTTAAAATATCTGAAAATCATGTCAATGTTTTTATTGATTCTACAATTTCGGTGTAGTTACCTCATGTACAACAGTTTTGTCTATTGTTGTATTGAATTCCTTCAAAATGTTCTTTTAAGAAGCTTTATTCATAGACAGTAATGTGTACAATATAAATCCGTTTGCCCAGTTGCCTTGCTTTAAGACTAACAGTAAATGGTAAGTAGGATCTTGGGCACAAGAGGCAGAAGTCAGGAAGAACACTGAGTCAAAACTAAAAAGTGCATTTTTCCAGGACGCCCCCAGACTTTTGCTTCGGTGACCACCAGTGGGGTTGTTGTGGTTTTTGGGTTTTTTTTTGTTTTGTAATTGTTCCATTCTTCCTCTTCGTTTTGCCTGATTTCTTTCACTTGTTCTCAGTTCAGTTTCCTCATCCCTTTTTGTCATGCACTTTGTTAAGTTCTGGTTATTTATACGCT
>JAVGVS010001221.1:0-28637 GCA_032718565.1 Distichodus sexfasciatus
ATATATATATATATATATATCTCACAATATTGAATGTGAAAACTTTGGGGTCAACATTATTTACACATAACATCTCATATTACTCAATACTTTAGGCGATACAAAAATCTAAACAGACCACTGTTTTTGAGGAATTTTTAGTGTTTATCCTGGAAACGTTTCATGTCACAGCAAAAGGGTTTTTTCTTAACAAAGGACAACACCATAATAGGAGAAGTGGGTGGGATTCTGAGAAACTGAAAGTGAACATGGATTTGCACAGAGTGAGGGGAGAACAAAGAAGGTGCTGTACGATGGCATACAAGAGTTCAGGTGAGTTTAAATGTTATAACAACATCTAGGCAGATTTTAAAAAGTGTCTTTTCTTTGTAGAGTTTTGGTTTGAATAAAATAACTCTATCACTCGAGTTTAAACACCGCTTTCATATGATATTATATGAAGTATGAAGTGAAATACTCAAATCAAATGCCTTGTTCTTGTTTACATGAGCATTTATGTCTTTGGATCTGTATACATGTTAAAGAAGTCAATCAATATATGAACATAATCGAAGTAGAAATTGAAGGTGAAGGATGTTATCGCATTTCTTCTGCCGTTTATGATTCTTAATTGTAATTTGGTTGTGAATAGTTTTCTTTTTAGTTTTTATTTGGTGGACACACAACATTGCAAGTCTTATTAGTTTTAGCCATTCAGTGTCCAGCTTTAACATAATCATGGTCTCATCTGCTTTTTTGTGCTATAGTCTCAGATGTTCATTGTTAAAAATGTTTTGCCGTGCGGCTGGGCCAGTGATTTTCCAGTGTGTGGTTAGCATAGTTGAACAGAAGATAGCGCTGGTGAGTAATACTTGTGATGAACAGAATAATGTGAATAAGGTGAAGAAATGAGAATGATGAGATGAGAGAGAAGAAGTTTCCAAAGCTAAGTTTTTTTTTTTAAATATACTGTATAAAAAATGGCAGAGGATGGAAAGAACAACAATAGGAATCCAAGCAATATGAGCTTGGACCCATTGTAATTTGATCATTTCAATTAATTTTACGCAAATTCCATAGGAAATACATTCAGCCTCAACTTCCATTCAACTGATTTAAAGTTTTCAGGTGTATTTGATGTGTAGAATTATTCCATGATGAGGACTACTGGATGAATGCAGTGTGTAAAAGTGTTATCTTCCACAGGATCTGAACTAAGGATTGTGCTGCTGGGTAATGAGGGTGTTGGAAAGAGTGCAACTGGTAATGCCATGTTGGGGAGAGAAGCTTTCAAAGAGACTGGGACTAGAGAATGTGAGACACAACGAGGAACTGTGGAGGACAGAGACATCCTACTAGTTGACACTCCAGCACTCAACAGCACGTTGCTGACTAAAGAAGAGGTGGAAAGTGAAATTGAGATGTGTGTCGCTCTTTCCTATCCTGGTCCTCATGTGTTCCTGCTAGTGATCAGACTGACGAGATTCACAGAGGATCAGAGGAACACAGTGAAGTGGATTCAGGAGAACTTTGGAGAAGAAGCTCTGAAGTTTACCATCATATTGTTCATAGGCAAAGAGGAGATGACAAGCAGGCAGTTTGGAAAATTCTCCCAAGAATCTCACTTCCATACATTTATCAGCAAGTTCGGAGGAGGATATGAGGTGATAAACAGTAAGAGAGAGAAAAGCCCTGTACAGATCACCAAGCTACTAGAAAAGATTGAGGATGTTGTCCAGAAGAACAGAGGGCAGTTCTACACACTTCAAATGTACCAAAACGCTCTCCCAAAGACCAGAGAACAAACACAAGACGCAAATAAGAAACCACTGGAGAAAATTGTGAAACAGACCTTACACCTTAAGAAGTCAGAAAGAGTGATGGAGAATTTGATTGAGCAAACTGTGGAGATGCAAAAGAAGCAAAGGAGAGACACAACGTCAATGAACAAAGCAATAAATACAGACATTGGGGTTGAGAAGACATTTGAAGAAATAGAAAAGAACAAAGTGGAACCAAATGTAGACTTTAAGAAGCCAGAAAGAGAGATGGAGAATTTGACTGAGCAAACGGCGAAGGAGCAACGTGTGGACGTGACGTTGCCAGATGAAGCTATAGGAACTGACACTGAAGTTGAGAAGACATCTGAAGAAAGGAACAGAGTGAAACCAGGAATTCAATCTGAATTTGTGGTGAAGAGCAAGCAAGTTACTTTATCAACAAAAGTAGATTTCATGAGACAAGTGGAGGGTCGGAAGGAGAGGGAGAGGATGAAATGGGAGGAGGAAAGAGGAGCAGCAGGAGGAATCACGTCTGATCAAGGTGAGATGACACTGTTAATAATAAATGCCAAATCAAACAGATTAAAGTCAAATGGATGGAACTGCTGTGACACACTCTCCTCTGTTTTCCAGCGTCTGAGGTGAGGATTGTGCTGCTTGGTAGTGCTGGATCAGGGAAGAGTTCAACAGGAAACACCATCCTGGGTAGAGAAGCATTTGGACAGGACTTTTTCATGACCACTACCTCACAGTGCAAGAGACAGGATGGCATTTTGGGAAATCAAACCATCACTGTGATTGACACCAAAGGCATTCCTTGTGATATTCTAGCGTACACTAAACAGTTTGAGGAATGTCTCTCTTTGTCCAAACCTGGTCCTCATGTGTTTCTTTGGGTGATCAGCTCTCCTACGCCTCTGACTAACTGGTTTAATGTGTTTTTATACTCAGTGTTTAAAATTATTGGGAGTGAATTTTTAAGGCGTACTATAGTCCTGCTCACTCATGGAGACAAATGGGGCAGTGACCATGAGGTGTTAAATCAGAGCTTAGAACTTCAGAATCTGATAAGGAGTTGTAGTGGAGTTCATCACATTTTCAACAACGAGGGGGCAGAAGATCGTAGTCAGGTCACAGAGCTGATGGAGAAGATAGATAGAATAGTGCAGCAAAATGGACGACAACATTACACTAAAGAGATGTACCAGGAGGCCCAGCGAAAAAGAGAGAAACGGGATACTGAGGAAAAGTTAAGGCGCCTACAAATGAAGATTGAGGCTTTAGAATTGCAGAACAGGATGCTCAATAAAGACATGGAGCAGTTTCAGAGGAACAGCAGTGAGGGTGGCGGGTGTCATATACTGTAAATAGAATAGAATATCTAGGAAAACAGAATCACTTCTACCATTTTGGTTCAGCTATGATAAATGCAGTGCTGTGAAAATACAAGTGTTAGAAGGTCACTCTGGACAAGACATCTGCTTAATGTGAATGTTGTAAAAAAAAAAAAAAAAAAGAAAAAAGAAAAAAAGGGCTGTCCAAAATTATGTAAGTGCAAAGATGAAAGTTAAGTTAATGTAAAGTGTTAATGATTAAGCTTAAATACATAAAATACAATTTTATGGATGTTATGCCTGTCTTATACTGATGGATGCTTGTACATAAATTGCTGTAATAGTGTCTATTTCAATAAAAAGCTAGTTCTTTTGATCTTATACAGTCTCTTACGGCCAGTGTTGGATTAGCTATTCAAAAAAGGCAATTAGTTAACCTTATTTCATCTTTCCTGTCTTTGATTCATGATTCATTTGCCTTAACGTGCTTCAGCTGTGTTAGTCCACTAGTTGGCTTGTCTAGGTGTTGTGTTGGTGATTTCAGTTCTCTACTGTTCCTGTTTTTTGGGTTGTTCAGGCTTGTTTTTTGATCCAAGTTCTCAGTTTTTGGTTTCTTTAATGACCTCACATTTAACAGTTTAGCCTAGTGGTTATTCACTAGTTCATTTGGTTAATACTCGCATCTTAGATCATGTTAAAACTGCTGTATTTCAGTGTCTTACTTTTGCGGGCTGCTTCTCTTCAATTTCACTGTCTCCTTGGCGCCGCCTAGTGGCCAATATTGGGAATTGACAGGAAACGCAATAGCCAGAGCTACCTGACCGCAGACTAAGGCAAATTCCTGAAATTATTCTAAAACAGGGGTTTTCAACTGGTTCTGTCTTGCGGACCACCACTCAGACTAAGCACTTTATTCACAAAGATTACCTGCAAAGCTTTTGTAAAATAAATGAAATCATTTTAATATATATATACTGTATATATTTCTATAATATTTTCTTATATATAACAATATAAATGACATGACAATAACAGTAATCAGTATCAGACTGCTCCTATAAGGTGGTCTCTCTCTGAGTGGCCTGTTCCTCTTCGGGACTCGTACCGCCCTGAGCTTCATTCCGCTCCAAGTCTCTGCAGATTCTTGCGTCTCTTTACCCAAAAGTCAGGTTCTGGGGCGTGTTTGTGGTAAGTGTTGGATACTGTTCGACATTTCACTCGAGCAAAACCTATTTCGATTAGGTCCAACTTTATTTTATTGCGGGAAATAGTTTGAGATTGTTGCTGCTGCAAGCGAAAGAGAAAGTGAAACACCATGTCCTGTTTCATGTCCTTAACGCCGTGTTGAATGTTTGAGGTGTAACGCGGTTTGCTGTCTGACATATCACTTATCTAACAAACCTGGTTTATTCATTTGTGTAGATTTATGAATGCATTTATAAATGCAGGAACGCAGTGCGTCATGTAAACACAGCTCGGGTTAGGACCTCATGATCACATGGCAAGGGCGTGCGTGTGAGTTTTTAACCAGCAGAGTGAGGACATTTTTGGGAAATGAGGACTTTTTTAGTGGTCCTCACTTCTTTAAACTGCTTAAAAAATAAATAAATACAAGTTTATTTGCAAAACTAAAAGTGTAGAAAGATTAGTTTTTGGTTACTGAGGTTATGGTTAGGGTTATGTTCAGGGTTAGGTGTAGTATTATTTACATACAGTAATATAGAAGTCAATGGAGGTTCTCACTACTATATAAGTACAAGTGTGTGTGTGTGTGTGTGTGTGTATGTGTATAAATGTGTGTGTATGAAAGAGAGAACGTGATGTCACTATTAAAAGTCAGATCCCAGTATTCACTTGCACTAGTCTTGTTTGTTAGAAAGTAAAAGCAGCAAAAGTAGCTGTGTCCAGTAATGATTATAATCAATTATCAATAATTAAAATCCACGTTTATTAAACACATGATTGTCAACCTTAATAAGTGTGACATGTCCAACATGAGCAGTGTGTAATGTCACATTTTCACTTTGTCCGCAGAACGTCATCAAGATCCAACCAGGTTCGGCACTTTGGAACTCAGGACCAGCCCTCATTCAGGACTTTAGGACTAATACACTCTGGAGGCCTTGCAGAAGTAGACCTGGCTGGAGGACAGTAGCCCAGTGCTCCTTCAGAGGGACATCTAGCTAAACACCCCAAAAATATCCTAATTGTATTTGCTGCCACCTGCCTCCTGCTCTTAGCAACATCTGCAGCGATGAAGGAGCCGGTCGCTGTGGAAATGTGTGAAGTGGGACTGTGGATGTACAAGGCGGTTGCCATGAAGACATGCATGGCATCGGAGGGGTTTCTGCCCATGGATACTCCTCCTTTTGGGTCAAACGGTACTGAGACGGAGTCAGCAGAAGATGCTGTTTTGGAAGCAGTGAGGAGTGCAGGCAGGCTGGGAGTGGTGGTGATGCTTGTCCTGCAGCTGATGGTTGCCGAGGCGGTGATGTTGGGGGCCCTTGGACGCACCGTGCTAACGCCAAAACTCTTCAGCTGTCTTCGCAGTGTCTCCGGCTTCGTCAGCGTCGCCCTGGTGGTCTGGGTACTGCGCTACGCCGGAGCATACGTGGCGGTCCGTGCGGTGGGCCTGACGGGGGCAGAGGGCATAGCGGCCGGCGGGGTGGCTGCATCTGCTGGAGCTGCGGTTGCCGCGGGAGGAGTAGCAGTTGTGGCTGGAAGGATAGCAAGGAGTTACAGGGAGGACATTTTAGCCAAACTTGCTGGAGCTACAGTGGGAGCACTGACCATTTTGATGTGTTTAGTCATGGTGTTGTTATAAATGTCAACAATGTGAAACTTGGACTGTAGTGTGAGACACTGGAGCAAATAAATGTCACATGTACATCATCAATTTAGTCATACATTGTTAATTTGATTTGAGTAAACAAGCATTTGCATGAACACGGACAAGGCATAGACAATTCACCATCAACAACGGCAAAAAGTCAAAAGATAATCACAAACAAAGCAGACAAAGTGCAAATCAAACAAAATCGAATACAAAACCCTACACTCTAAGGCACAGACTAATAGTACAGTCAACTGATTGACCCCGTAACCAAGTAACGACTAATAACAACAAATATTAGTACAAAGATGTGCCTCAGCTGTGGTCTTACGTGATTCGTCCCCCAAGAAATAAATTTATTTGGCTTTTATTTTTATTTTAAATTAATTTGTTTTTTATAGTTTTAAGATTTTCAGCTCACTGGGGAGACACATGCCGTTTCGTTTCGTGTGGAAAGCCCAACTGCACCACCCTTTTTACATCTTTTGTGTAAACATTTGGAATAGTAAAGGTACCAGTGAGCCACTCATTTGATCCCGCTCTAAGTTTTTAGTACACTTATCTTCAGTATCTTCAGGAAATACCCGTCTAGTTTTAACTGGTACAGAACAGAAACATTACCTGTAAGATATTCTTTAGGTTTAAATGTGCTCACACTCCAGTAATGCCCTGTTCATATTTCAGGGCCATTTCCTCCACACAAAGCAGGCTGTATGACTCACACTTCACAAAAACCTTCAAAACTTTGCTTTCAGTCACATGCTGCTCAACAAAAGCTTGCTTATAATCTTCAGACATTAAAATGTTTCCTCTTTGATGAGGGTAAATGACATTGGGTAACACAATAGCGTCTGGGGGATACAATAGGAGCTCGGGGTGGCCTTAATGTTTGAGTTAATATTTAAATAAGTGTGACACCGCGGTCTAATGACCCTCTCAATTTTCCTTTAACTACACCACTGGCCTCTTTTTGGCCACTCACCAATATATTCTTCTTGTAACTGTAATGTGTGTGTGTGTGTGGGTGTGTGGGTGTGTATGTGTGTGGGTGTGAGGGTGTATGTGTGTGTGTGTGACCTTTTTTTTGCTGTGACACACAAAGATAGCCATTAAAGGAAATAGCTGTGGCCAGAAATGATGGGGATTCGTGGAAAAAAACTATTTTTTCTTTATAAATAGTGCAGATGACAACGGCGGTGGGTGTTTATGGGGAGGCACGTGAGTTTGTATTCAGGTGTATGTGTGTGTGTGTGTGTGAGACACATGTTGATTGTTTGAAAAAGATGAGGCCCTGGACTCGGCATGAGAGTATTGTTGTAGATGAATACAGAGAAGTTTTGGTGCACTTCTGCTGTTCATGGGCTGAGGGAGAAGAAATGGTGTGGAGGACGAGGAGGAGGAGTACTGACTAAGAATCAGTTTTATCTGTAGCGTGGACAGCTGTAGTCAAAGGAGAAATTCTGATTCTAGATCAGTAATTGTCATTAATTTCCAAATAAATTGTTGGCTCCATCTAGTGGTGTCTGTGTCTGTCTATCTATCTATCTGTCTGTCTGTCTGTCTGTCTGTCTTTCTTTCTTTCTTTCTTTCTTTCTTTCTGTCATTCTGTCATTCTATTATGTCTTTGATGATGACGATGATAATGATGACGATGACGATGATGATGGTGATGGTGATGGTGATGGTGATGATGATGATGTGAAGATAATAACAAGAGCAGCAGCTGAGGCTGAGTTGGCCGTAAACACACACAGACACACAATAGTGTAATCATGCAGGCAGGTGCTGGTGATGATAACATGGGGGTTGCGGTGCGCTGTGCTCTGTTCACAATGACAAATAATCACTCACTAGCCACTCGTTCATGTCCCATACTGACTTTTCCACTGAGACAGCGGGCAACGTCCCCTCTGCTCATATAAAATCCATTCTGTCACGACCAGGAGAAGTGCCGCTTGCCAACAGGAGATGGAGGTATGGAAGTTGATAGAGGACACACGTGAACGTTAATTTTTTATTTTCATTAATCTTAAGATCACAAGTTTTCTCCTTGATGACAAACATGCAAAATTCTGAACCTCTTTCACAGATATAATTGTCAATTGTTTCTTTTGTTTCAGCTTGTGGCAGTCCATAATCAAAGTAAACCTGGGAGCGTTTGTGCTATGTTTTGTCCAGATCACGAGAGAAATATAGCACAATCTCGAAATTGCAAAAGTTAAATGACATTTGTGACAATGTGTAAAGTTAGATTTTTTCCTTGAGCCCCAACACTCTCTAAAATTACCTCTGGTCTCAGTTACATCCAAGAATCTCCACTTCTCCTGACAGTAAAGCCACTTTGAGATTTAATTTTGATTTTGTGTTTTTGTTGGTCATTTATTCTGGGAGGTTAGTGAAGACAATTCCACACGTATATTTGATGTGATGCTTTGTTGCATACAGTAGAAAACATGTAGGTGCACGTGTTTGTGTCAGTGTGTGTCTGTGTGTTGTTGCATTGGGGTGTGAAGGCTGAGGGCTTGCGTCTCGCCGTCGCGTGACACGGAGACACATTGCACAGCTTCCGTTTCTGTGGCAACCATGCGTCACATTATAGTAATGCGAGGACACGCTGTGTCGAGACACACACACACACGTGTACAGAGCGCTGGAAAAAGTTTTACTGAAAGAGTTAAATAAGTTCAAGGTAAATGAAGTGACATTTACATCTGTCCAACAAGCAGTCATAAAAGTCACTTATTCATGTCTACCATTTGCATAATTACCGTATAAATATGTTTGTTTTGGTGATATGACAGAAACAAAGGTTTCCTCTGATAATTCTCTCATTATTACCAAAATAAATATATTTATCTGATAACGCTCTAATGATGAATTATGTGAAACAATGCATTTCATTTGATAATACATGATTTTCACTTATTCCGTTGCCTAATAATTATGCAAAAGACAAAAACCTCTTCTTTATGTTTCTCCTGAAACTTTTCAATAAACACAGTTTTCCACATGATGACCAGTCTTCACACTTCTTGTAGACCTTCACAACCGCCGAAAACTCTAAACAAAATAGTTTGTTTTACTTTACTAGAGACTATACCTTTTAAACGTGACAACAAAATTGCACGTGCAGCTCTTAACTGCACATCTATTATTTAATTTGTGTGTGTGTGTCGGTAGGTGTGTGGGTGGGTGTGTGGTTGTGTGTGTGGTGTGTGTGTGCATGTAGGTGCAACTAGGCGGAGAGAAACAGCCGAACACTCATGTGAGAATGTGTTGAAACTGCATTATGTTAAAAGTGCACTTAGAGACTGCTGGGAAACATCACATTTAAACACACACACACACATTCACACACATTCACACACTCTCAAACACTGCATGGCTCCATTACCACATGATTCACATCCTCTATGAGTGATGACAGACAGACAGGAAGAAAGACAGAAAACAGGGCAGACAGACAAAAAAGAGACAAATCGAAAACCAGTTGAACAGAAAAGCAAACAGAATGAAAAACCATGTAGACCGACAAAAAACTGATGGACAGACCGATTGAAAACCAGACAAACAAACAGACAGAAAACCAGTAGGACAGACTGACTGAAAGACAGACACACAAAAAAACCCCAGACAGACACAAAAAACTGAGAGGAAGAAAGACAGTCAAAACGAGGCACAAAAACAGAAAGACAAAAAAAACAACCAGATAGAAGACCAGGCAGACATAAAGCCGGAAATCCAGAGAAACAGACAGAAAACTGGACAAAACCAGACTGACAGGCAAACAAACAGACAGAAAGACAGAGAGTGTTATTTTAGGCACAGCATAGTGTTCTGTCTCATCTCACACACCTTCACTCATCTGATAAATAACATCTCTACCTTTTAATCTACCTTCCTTTCTACACTCTTCCTCACCACCACCACCTCCTCCATTACCGTAATAAGATCACTCCATCCTTTTACCTGGCAAATTCTAACTTGTGCACAAGGAAACAAACTACCGCCAAGACACTGGACACGTCTCAAGTCATTTGAAAAAATATTCTGCTACGAAAATGAGTATTGTACAGCTACAATTTTTCGTACACTTTCTAACAGTGTATTCTTATGCCTATGTCTTTTTACAATCTTGTGACTCTCAGTGACTTAGCACCAACCACCAAAGTAAATAAACTCCATTCTGATTCTGATGCTTCTAGTCTCATTAACATGCTTCAGACGAGCTGGAACATGGGCTCTAACCAGTCAGAGATTAGAACTCCAAGTTTCTACCTGTACTCCTCCTAGAGTCGACACCTTATCGTGGTGGAGGGGTTTGCGTGTCCCAGTGATCCCAGGAGCTAAGTTGTCCGGGGCTTTATGCCCCTGGTAGGGTCACCCAAGGCAAACAGGTCCTGGGTGAGGTACCAGACAAAGATCGGCTCAGATGACCCCGTATGAAGAAAAATAATTATGATCCTCAGTTTCCCTCGCCCGGACGCGGGTCACCGGGGCCCCCCTCTGGAGCCAGGCCTGGGGGTGGGGCTCGATGGCGAGCGCCTGGTGGCCAGGCCTGCACCCATGGGGCCTGGTCGGGCACAGCCCGAAGAAGGAACGTGGGTCTCCCCTCCAATGGGCTCACCACCTGTAGGAGGGGCCAGAGGGGTCGGGTGCAGTGCGAGTTGGGCGGTGGCCGAAGGCGGGGGCCTTGGCGGTCCGATCCTCGGCTACAGAAGCTAGCTCTTGGGACATGGAATGTCACCTCGCTGGCGGGGAAGGAGCCTGAGCTGGTGTGCGAGGTTGAGAGGTTCGGGCTAGATATAGTCGGGCTCACCTCGACACATGGCTTGGGCTCTGGAACCAGTTTCCTTGAGAGGGGTTGGACCCTCTTCCATTCTGGAGTTGCTCACGGGGAGAGGCGCCGAGCAGGTGTGGGCATACTTATTGCCCCCCGGCTGGGTGCCTGTACATTGGGGTTTACCCCGGTGGACGAGAGGGTAGCCTCCCTTCGCCTTCGGGTGGGGGGACGGGTGCTGACTGTTGTTTGCGCTTATGCGCCAAACAGCAGTTCAGAATACCCACCCTTTTTGGAGTCTATGGAAGGGGTGTTGGAGAGCGCTCCTTCTGGAGACTCCCTTGTTCTGCTGGGGGACTTCAATGCCCACGTGGGCAATGACAGTGAGACCTGGGGTGGCGTGATTGGGAGGAACGGCCCCCCCGACCTGAACCCGAGTGGTGTTTTGTTATTGGACTTCTGTGCTCGTCATGGATTGTCCATTATGAACACCATGTTCAATCACAAGGGTGTCCATGTGTGCACTTGGCACCAGGACACCCTAGGCCGCAGTTCGATGATCGACTTTGTGGTCGTGTCATCGGACTTGCGGCCGTATGTGTTGGACACTCGGGTGAAGAGAGGGGCGGAGCTGTCAACTGATCACCACCTGGTGGTGGGTTGGCTCCGCTGGTGGGGGAGGAAGCTGGTCAGGCCTGGCAGGCCCAAGCGTATAGTGAGGGTCTGTTGGGAACGTCTGGCGGAATCCCCTGTCAGAAGGAGCTTCAACTCCTACCTCCGGCAGAGCTTCTCCCATGTTCCGAGGGAGGCGGGGGACATTGAGTCCGAATGGGCCATGTTCCGTGCCTCCATTGTTGAGGCAGCTGACCGAAGCTGTGGCCGTAAGGTGGTCGGTGCCTGTCGTGGCGGTAATTCCCGAACCCGCTGGTGGACACCGGCGGTGAGGGATGCCGTCAAGCTGAAGAAAGAGTCCTATCGGGCCTTTTTGGCCTGTGGGACTCCAGAAGCAGCTGATAGGTACCGGCAGGCCAAGCGGAATGCGGCTTCGGTGGTAGCCGAGGCAAAAACTCGGGTGTGGGAGGAGTTCGGTGAGGCCATGGAGAACGACTTCCGGACGGCTTCGAAAAGATTCTGGTCCACCATCCGGCGTCTTAGGGCGGGAAAGCAGTGCAGCATCAACACCGTTTATGGTGGGGATGGTGTGCTGCTGACCTCAACTAGGGACGTTGTGGGTCGGTGGAGGGAATACTTTGAAGACCTCCTCAATCCTACCGACATGTCTTCCAGTGTGGAAGCAGAGCCTGGGGACTTGGGGGCGGACTCTCCTGTCTCTGGGGCAGAGGTCGCTGAGGTGGTTAAAAAGCTCCTCAGTGGACGGGCCCCGGGGGTGGATGAGATTCGCCCGGAGTTTCTTAAGGCTCTGGATGTTGTAGGGCTGTCTTGGTTGACACGCATCTGCAGCATCGCATGGACATCGGGGGCAGTGCCTCTGGATTGGCAGACTGGGGTGGTGGTCCCCCTCTTTAAGAAAGGGGACCGGAGGGTGTGTTCCAACTATAGGGGGATAACACTCCTCAGCCTCCCTGGTAAGGTCTATTCAGGGGTCCTGGAGAGGAGGGTCCGCCGGATTGTCGAGCCTAGGATTCAGGAGGAGCAGTGTGGTTTTCGTCCTGGCCGTGGAACAGTGGACCAGCTCTACACTCTCAGCAGGGTCCTGGAGGGTGCATGGGAGTTTGCCCAACCAGTCTACATGTGTTTTGTGGATCTGGAGAAGGCATTCGACCGTGTTCCTCGGGGAGTTCTGTGGGGAGTGCTCCGGGAGTACGGGGTGCCGGGCCGCCTTATAAAGGCTGTGCGGTCCCTGTACAATCGGTGTCAGAGTTTGGTCCGCATTGCCGGCAGTAAGTCGGACTCGTTTTCAGTGAGGGTTGGGCTCCGCCAGGGCTGCCCTTTGTCACCGATTCTGTTCATAACTTTTATGGATAGAATTTCTAGGCGCAGCCAGGGCGTTGAGGGTGTCCGGTTTGGTGACCTCAGGATCAGGTCTCTGCTTTTTGCAGATGATGTGGTCCTGTTGGCTTCATCAGATCGAGACCTCCAGCTCTCACTGGAGCAGTTTGCAGCCGAGTGTGAAGCGGTTGGGATGAAGATCAGCACCTCCAAATCCGAGGCCATGGTTCTCAGCCGGAAAAGGGTGGAGTGCTCTCTCCGGGTCGGGGAGGGGATCCTTCCCCAAGTGGAGGAGTTTAAGTATCTCGGGGTCTTGTTCACGAGTGAGGGACGGATGGAGCGGGAGATCGACAGGCGGATCGGTGCGGCGTCAGCAGTGATGCGGGCGCTGCACCGGCCTGTCATGGTGAAGAAGGAGCTGAGCCAGAAGGCAAAGCTCTCAATTTACCAGTCGATCTACGTTCCTACCCTCACCTATGGTCATGAGTTGTGGGTAGTGACCGAAAGAACGAGATCGCGAATACAAGCGGCCGAAATGAGTTTCCTCCGTAGGGTGGCTGGGCTCTCCCTTAGAGATAGGGTGAGAAGTTCAGCCATTCGAGGGGGACTCAGAGTAGAACCGCTGCTCCTCCGCATCGAGAGGAGCCAGATGAGGTGGCTCGGGCATCTGGTCAGGATGCCTCCTGGACGCCTCCCTGGGGAGGTGTTCCGGGCATGTCCCACTGGGAGGAGGCCCCGGGGAAGACCCAGGACACGCTGGAGAGATTATATCTCTCGGCTGGCCTGGGAACGCCTTGGGATTCCCCCAGAAGAGCTGGACGAAGTGGCGGGTGAGAGGGAAGTCTGGGTTTCCCTGCTTAGGTTGCTGCCCCCGCGACCCGATTCGGAACAGCGGTAGCAAATGGATGGATGGATGGATGGATGGATGGTTTCTACCTGTAAGGTTTCATTATGACTTCCCTCATTCCTCTCTCGTCACCTCCACGGCAGTGTGGGACGGTGGCAGGAGATGTGCAGAGCAGCGTACTGTATAAAATTAACACACACACACTCACAGCCTCACACGTCTCCATAGTACCTCCTCCAGCGAGAGCTGATTCAAAAGATCTTGCACAGAATCCCTGTGTGACATGTTTGGTCTTTTTCATCATGTCATAGTGACCGGTCCTCCCTGGTTTAGTCCAATACATGCTGTTATTCATCACTATATTCATCTCACCATATTCCTATTTTCCTCTCTGTCTTTGGAATTAGGCGTGCAATAACACAGTGTTACTGTCGTGTTTGGATTTTCTCTTTCACCTTCTTCTTCTCATTATTGTCATTATTATTATATTAAAACAAATTATGCAACTGTAGAGACTTGAAACTTTAGTTATGTAGCAAATACTTCCTCAGGCAAGCAATGCCAGCCAGGTCCGCCTCTGGGGGGCGCTACATCGGAGTCAGGTTTCGGCAAACTTGCGATTAATTCGTGGCAAACTGTGGAGTTTTTCAGAATAGGTTGTCTCAAGTTTGCCATTGTCAGCCACTATTGGCAAACCTGCAGCAACGTTCTGGCAAAAATGATAAATTGCGAATAGTAATAAATATTTTTGCCGAAAACAGTTAACCAGTAATGATAAACTTGTAGTGAAGTTTTGGTGGCGAATTTGCTAGGTGCAGATGTTTTCCACAAATTTTGCCACAAATCCAAATTTGCATGTGAAAATAGAACCTTGCTGCAAATTTGCCGTAAAGGTTAACAGCAACTGGTTTCAAGAAGCCTTAACATTTTGTAAGAGGTACATAGAAGGTAAATATATAAATCAACTATAAATATAAACTTTAAGTTAGAGGTAGAAAATGAAAATGTGCAATTTTTGTTACTTCACGGACTTCGTTTGTTGGCAATGACTACATGGGCTACTCATGCTCGGACCCCACTAATTGCTACTTATGGCTATATTTATAATTTTTTTATTATTTCTATGTAAATAATGAGTGTAGACTTAGTAAATGTATTATTTACACTGCCCTTTAGGTTAAAACAACAGCAGGAGTTGGACTGGGTCTCTTCTTATCAGTTTCCCACGAGGGAAGGATGTACAGTATGAAATGTGTTCTCTTGCTGCATTACTCTTACCCTCCCTTATTCCCTCATCCAGTGAGCGTTGTGTTTTCTGATGAGTGTTATGCAATTTCAGGAGCCAGCGACCTGCCGAGTCATCTAACTCCCACTCGTCATTTTTTTCATGATTGAGCTATCTCTCTCGCGCTCCCTCCCTCCATCCCTCCCTCCCTCCATACGCACATTTGTGGACTCCTGTCTGTTCTGTTACTACCCACAAAAGAGAAGAAATTTTATCCTGTTTTTTCAGTATAAATTGTGCAAGTCATCAAAAGTCAGTGTTCTTACTTTTTGGTATCAAAACATTTTATTGAAAACAGTTCAGTTTGATCATACAATGCTTCACTCAAAAAAAATAAAGTAGCAGAAATGAGCTCTTTGGGACGATGCCATTGGAGAACCATTTTGCACTCCATAAAACAAACCTTCCATGGGATGGATGAACCCCAGAGTCAGAAGAACCTCTAGAACATTACAAATCATTCAGTGGTTCTGTAGCACACTTCTTTTATGGAAGCATTCACACTAGCAAAGGACTAGAGCTTGGCTGATATATTGGCTCGCTGGTTTTACCGACCGATACGAGTTACTTACAGATAAACTACCTATAACAACCAACAAATAACAGTCTGAAACACAAAGACAAACACTGGATCCTTCGACCTAGTTTGACTACTTTTCTGTTATACTTCAGTAAATCACTCCCCAAATGTTGAAATTGGTATTAATCTTAAAAATTCCAATATATGATGTCTTGTCTTAAATTTGTCCTTAAGAAAGTTTAAAATGTATATTATTCAGCTGTAGAATGGATGAAAACTCAGTGAGTTACTGTTTTGCACAAACTGGCAGGCAAGAAAAATTCGACCGCCTGAGGAAACATTGGAGAAAAATTGTGGAACTGCCTAAGAACGACTGTTGGATGAAACTGATATTTAAGAGGGTATATTTTAGCGGATCTCAGTCTTTCTGAAATGCACCCCTTTCTGTTGTGTTAAATAAATATAATGTCATTACATAAATAAAAATACATGAAGACTACACAGGGAAGCAGACAGTGAATTTTTTTATACTAGTGGGTCGACACTGATCGCATTTGTTGTCGTTTGTTCGCATAAAATAAAGTTCTCCTCTCGTCTACTCAGTCACAGGACGGCACGCTTTTTGGACGTCTTCCCATCCGTGCGAGAGGCGAGGACGAGTCGCAGGTCAGTGCCGAAACTGGGTCTACGGGCAAGGGGATACAACGCCCCATACGATGCCTCGCCACTGCAGCTGCTGCCCGCCCTGCGACACTGGCCCCTGCTGACCTGGCACGCCGCCCGCAGGGCCTGGTACGAGCGGATGGACACCTTGCGGTGCTGTGAGGGCCTGGTTTCGGGAGGAAGGCCGCCTCGCTCAGCCAGCGCCTCGAAGGCCAGTTCCAGGTTCTGACCGTTTTTGGCCGAGGTCTCGATGAAGGCGCAATCACCCCCCAGCGCTCGCAGTGCCTCAGCACATGACACGGCGTGTCGCTCGGGGGGAAGGTCCGCTTTGTTGGCACACACCACCACTGGCACGGCTGATACAGATCTGGACTTTTGGACCAGGGCGCTTTTGGCGGCACAGATTTCTGAGCGCAGGGCACACACCTCGTCAAAGGAGCTGCGGTCGTCCAGGCTGAATACAAGCAAGAAGATGTCACCTGTGAGAGGAGAACAAGGAAAGAATAAAAGATTTAGAATTCTGGCTCCAAATTATCTGGAGATGGAGATGCTCTTAACCTTCCTTATAATTTTTTTTACAGTTCTGGTCCAGTCTTTTTTTCTTTTTTCATATAATTTTGTTTCCCTGCTTTCATGTAGTTTTTTCAGTCATTCTATATGTGTGTATTTCTTTCTTTCGTTTTATTTTAAGTGTTTAGCAATTATTTAGAGACCCTGTAGAATGCGTGAATTCTGGACAGTAATATTCATTAATATTAGTACTGGATATTAGTATTTCTTGACATTAGTATTATGGTATATTCTGAAATGCAGTGCCTCTGCATATTCTGTATATTTTTTCCGGGCAATTTAAATGTAAATAATATTAGACATTTTGGATATTCATATTACTGAACAATCTGTATATTAATATTACCGGAGATTCCGCATATTATTATTTATGGACATTAGTATTTCCAGACATTCTGAATATTAACTGTATTTCTCCCTAACCCTATACTTATTTATTTTTCTCACTTTGCAAGTATTTTTGATTTTTTCATATATTTTTGCTTTCTTTCAATTTGTGATTTTTTCCCATGTTCTTTTTATACTTCTCCCTTTTTCTTTAAGCGTTAAGCACCTATTTAGAACAGCTGTACAGAGCATGCATTCTGGACATTCTGAACATGAACATAGATGTATTTTGCTCTTATTCTTTTCTTTCTTCCTTTCTTTTGTTTTTTGTTCCTTTCTTTTCCAATCTTTATTTCTTCTCATTTGCTAATATTTTGTTTTTTATTTATTCACTTATTTATTTGTTTGTTTTTTAATTGTGTTTCCTTTAACTGTTTAGCATCTATTTAGTAAACCTGTATAGAACATGCATTCTGGATATTAATATTTGTGAACTTGACGGACAGTTCGCGGTGTAAATGAAGCTCTCCGGGACCTCGTACGCACCGGTGAGGATGGAGAGCCTGCGCTTGGCTGGAAACTCCCTCTCGGCGGCTGCGTCCAGGACGTCCAGCTGATACGCCTCTCCGCGAATGTGGTAGAGTTTCCGGTGGAAGTCCTCGCGCGTGGGCTCGTAGTGTTCGTGGAAGCCCTCGCGCAAGAAACGGCGCACGAGGCACGTTTTCCCCACGCGCCGCGCGCCCAGCACCACCACGCGCCGGCAGTTCCGCGCCTCCGGTGTGTCAGCGCGCAGCGCGAGCGTCTCCGGTTCCTGCATCTTCTTCTTCATCTTCTTCTTCTGCTCCGTCTCCCGGTGCTGGAGCATCAGCCTCAGCATCCCGATCCCGGCTTTGGAGATGGCGCTGAGACGGACACCGGAGCCGCCACCGCCGCCACTGCCGACGCTCACGTGCTGCCTCGCGCTCTTATATGCCAGGAGAAGTTTGGAGGCGCGTGGCACCGGCGGTGATGGAACGGGGGAATCCGAATCAGGCGTGGAAACGTTCGGTTTATTCGTCTCCATCACGCAAAGACTCTCTAACCGAGACCGAAGCGTGAACGTCGAAAGTGAAACGCAACGGCGCTTCTCCGGTTTTTTCGCGTCTTTTATACACCGAGTCGCGCGCGTCATCGTCGCTCCGCCTCGAGAGAGTGATTGACAGGTATACCTGTTGCCCGGGAACAAAACGTCTCCTAACCGGTGCGGCGGATTTTCACGTTATTATTCACGGAGACACGGGGACACGGAGGTTGTTGTTTTTTTTGTTTTGGAGGGAGAGGGATCTGATTTCTCACGTCATTATAACTGGTCTGAAAATTAAACATAAAGACAAGTAAAAAAATCATAAAAATGATAAAGTAAAAGAATGTACTTTAAAATAACTATTTATTAGACTAGTGAAGTAGAGTAAATATACTTGCCTTAGCCTATATAAATCTAATAAAGTCAATAAAAAAGAGAGACAGAAACTTTATACCATATGGGAAAGAAATGTGAGGTTCTTTCTTTCTTTCCTTCTTTTCTTTATTTCTTTCTATTTCTATGACTTTTTAAATTTATTTTCTTTTTTGCTCCTGTTTCATCAACTGCTATTCTTTTTCTTTCTCTTTCACCAATTCTTTCTTTCTTTCTCGACTTCAAATTGATACATGTCGTGGGTTAAGCCAATATTTAGCTGCAAATACCCTTTTCTCCCTTAAAACATTCATTTCTTTATTTCACATTAAAATGTATATATTTATCAGATTAATAATTGTTTCTCATATTTCCTAAAGGCTCTGAATTGTTTTGGTATTTGGCAATCAAGTACATTTTTGAGCCCTGTAGTAACATTATACCAGCAATGTTCCTGAAACGCTGTTTGCTTTATGAGACATTTATTTGCTAATTTATGTATTTATTCTAATTTCAGGACGAACGTAAATAGAAATATGTTGTGAATATGTATCGCATTGTAATAATTAATCTTAAGGCATCCTGCTAATTCGACATGCTAACATGCTAGCGGTCCCGCCTCCTGCGCTGCGCGTCCGTTGTCATGGTAACGTGAGCACGAGGACGCGCCGCCAAGACGTTCGTTATAAACAAACGCAAAACACGCAAGAAAAACCCTTAAAATCTGGTCATGTTCCAGTAGTTTGGGATTTTGTAATGTTGCTTGGTGTCAAAGAAATTTAACTTTGACACAAAAGACAATTTTCGTCCCTAAAGTCAGAGTTGCGGAGTGAGATCGACATCATGACGGAACATCAGCCGAGAGAAGAAGCAGAAACTACAGGTACATTCAATAATTCATTCTACTTCACATTTGAGTAAAAAGTGAAACTCTACTTCTTCTGTTCTAAAGGCTACATCCTCTTTTCTCTCAAGATCTCTCCCACTTTTCATTTCTGACAGTCAAAAAGAAACTGTGACGGTTCATATTCCCTTTCAACACATGTTAAAAGTTTCAATAACATGACACATGTTAACACACATGGTCCTGCTGCTATAACATGGCAAATATCCAACCCTGGTGCCATAATGTGGTAAATACCCAAATATTGCACCATACCAAAGAATTTAACAAATATAACAACTTAAGCCAGCAGTGCACTTAGTGTTGCCCGTGGTGGACAAACTACACAATGACCACACTCATAACATAACTCAAAGAGCCATCTTCTGTTTTCCTTTGTCTTTTTAATTGTCATTTATCAACCATTATACTGTAAGTCTCAAAACTAGCCCATGCGGGCCAACGGCATCTTGACACAGATTCATTGGTTGGTCACTAGTGTCCAGGGTGACTCGGATCAGCTGTTTTTGTGTGCGGTCGTCCCTGTCGTAACGCCTCACTGGGACATCCGGTCTAACCTGGTTTCTCCAATATTTAATGTGTGTGTTATGCATTCTCATATCTGACATCTGGGGCATGATGACATACCAACCAAAAGCATTATTCAACACACGACACTAGCATTAAATTGGCAAAAAAAATAAATGCAGACCTTCACATTTGTCGGTGTGAAAACCAGGTCGCCTCAATTAGTACTAATTAGGAGACATTAGACACATTAAAAGTACTAATTAAAAGCATAATGAGGTAAATTGTAATTAGTTAAGTGTTAGTCAGGACAGCTGGGACAGTTTGAAGCCAAGTGTAAGATCATTTCAACATCACACTAGTGCGAGGACTGGTTATCTGCCACATTGTGGTGCCAGGTTTGGTATTTGCCACATATTAGCAACAGGATTGGGTAATAGTCATGTAATGTGCCAGGGTGGGACAGTTGTCATGTTCTGATACCAGACTCAGGTATTTGCCATGCTAAGGTGCCATGTTTTGGGTAGTTGTCATGTTTTGGTGCCAGTGTTATATATTTGTCATGATATCATGCCAGGGTTATATAATTGCTATGTAATCATGCTAGTATTGTATATTTGTCATGTTATGGTGCCATGTTTTGGTATGTATCACATTATGATGCCAGGATCGTGTCATGGTGCCAGGCTTTGGGTATTTGGCTATTACCTGCAGTAGTTTAGAATAATTTGAGGTTATGAATTGGCAGAATGGACTGGTGGCCTTGTGAAAAGACAAAAAGAAACAGGCAAAAAGAAATGGTGTAGGCATGGGGGGATGTGGACACACTGACCTATATGCTGCGCTGTGAAGTGAGTGTGATTTACGTACAGTGTGAGAGAGAGGGTTGTGTTGTGCTGTGCCAGTTTGTGAGTTTGCGATTGTGAGACGTCATGACCCAGTCACTTGCTGCATTTACCAATTTCCTGCAGTGCTTTTGTCAAAAGCAGGTGTGTGAAGACAGGTGTGTGTGTGTGTACGTGACTCTGCATGACAAAACCAGTTGCTTGTCGCAAGTTTTCAAAATTGAGTTATTATGTTTTCATGAAAAGGCATAAATCAACCTTCAAAATGATACCTATATCGATTGAATGGGACGACATATGACTGAGATATCAACATTCAAAGGAGTCGGGTTTCTCCTGTCACGCCAAGTGAGAAACGGAGAAATCTGCCTTTGAAGTTGACTATCGCCGTATCACTCACAGACGCTTGGTGCGGTCGCGGCTACGTTTGCATTTACGGTAGCCTACGCTGCATTCACAGCCACACGGATAGCCTACCTGCGTTAGGTTAACTGAACTCGGGAGACGAAGAAATATCTACACGCTAGTCAACCAGTGGATTTAGCGTAAATATTGAAGTAGAGCGGTCAAAACAGAAACTTTTAACATTCTGCTGGAATTGAATTCCTCACCTCAAGAAAGTCACGTTTTTAGGATGGAAAGGGTAAGTTTTTCAGCCAAATTTATTCACAACAGTACAGTATAGACCTTCCACTGTTTCAAAACACTACAAACAAAAAATCCAAAATTTTACCCCACGCAACATAAACGCTCGTTTTTCTCGGAAATCTCCGTTGCGACAAGCGACTGGTTTTGCCGTGGAGGGTCACATATTATGTGTAAGAGTGTGTTAGTGTGTTAGTCTGTCCAAGTACCTAGTAACCCAGATATCGAGAGGTTGAGTGACATTTGGATCTCAAAGGGACGTCTGTGAGAAGGAGGTCAATGAGAACCTGTTGTTCCGGGACCTTACAGGAGCTCTCCCTCTCTCCATCTCTCCCTCTCTCCATCTCTCCCTCTCTCCATCTCTCCCTCTCTCTCTTTGTAAATCTCTCTCTCTTTCTCTCTGTCTCTCACTCTCTCTTCATTTCTAACATCTTCATCTGATGCATTTGCAAGTGGGTTTAACTGCCACGCGCCGGCAGGACGTCCCGCTGATACGCCTCTCTGCGTATCTTTTCAGCAGCTTTTCAATATCAATAAGATTCTTCATATATCGTCATGGTGATGCTTGCATCAGGGCCTGTAGTGTCAATTAAATGATTAATTGAAGTGAGAGATTATTTGTCATTGTGAACACAGCACAGCACAAGGAAATGTGACCTTCTGCATTTGACCCATCCGTGAAGGAGCTTTTTTGGCAGTACCCGTTTAGCCGTGCTCGGGGGAAAGTACCTTGTTTCGTGAGTACCTCAGAGGTCCATTTCCGACTTTCCGTAAACAGTTAGGGTACCAAACACTCGCCCTGTTCTCAAACCCCATGACTAATCTAAACCTTGACACCAGCTCTATCTGCTGGAACATCATTCACTCTGATTAAAGCATCCTCGGAGTCTTCTGGGCTGAGGATAAAAGCTGAGTTTCTCATTTTTGGACATAAAGCTCTGGATTCATGACTGGTAGATGAGTTTCAGACGATCCTGGTGCAGGTTGCAGAAGGGAGAGGTGGAGGGAGGCTCATGGGGAGGTATGTGAATGTAGTAAAAAAGAAATAGATAGTGAGGAAGGAGTGTGTTGTCATGGCAATGGAGTAATGAGGATGAACAGGGTAAGAAAGGAAGAAGGAAGTGTGTGTGTTTGTGTGTGTTTGTACAGGTACAAAAGGTCAGATCTATCTATCTATCTATCAATCACTCTCTTTCCCTTTTCCCTTAAAATTCAGCAGTTGATTTAAAATTTTATTCATTTAAATTATTTATTTCTGATTCTCTCTGCTCTTGACCTCTTTCTCGTTTTCTCTCAGTCCTCGCTGTGTTCAGGTCTTTCTCCATCCTGCGTCCTTCATCCGTGTGTCCTCCTTCATCTTCTTCTTTTCTCTTCTGCATGCCTCAAGTGAAAGCGTTGAACAGAAAGTGAAGACTCCGGAGGCTCACTGGAATTTGTCTTTTGTTTTCAGCTTTTCACAGTGTAAGGCAAGGCCGAGGTGAAGCATCGCTTCTATAGCGTTATTCGGCACATTCAACCTGCTGGTAGCAACAGCGCTAAAAACCTCGCGTCACTTCAGCATTGCGGCCGTTTAGTAGATGTGCACCTGCACTTTTTTCCCCAGCTGGACGGTACAGTGTTACCCTTACATGTACAGAACTTGAACCAGCAACCATCTGGTCATGGCGCAAAAGCCCTTTATATGATTTATATACTAAAAATTGCAATTTTATATAATTTATGTACTATGAATCCCACATGTTGTATTCTCTTCTCGTGGGTCAGGTCAGAAGCGAGGGATGGACTGGCAGGAGACATGTCTCAGTGGGAGTGAGCAGCGATTGAAGAGTCCGCCTCCAAATATGAACGTGGAAGAAATTTGGGAACTGACCATCAGACCTGAGAACCTGCAGAAGGTAGAGGAGGCGAATCACAGCACAAACACTCGAATTAGTTCATTCATTTTTCATGAGTGTTTTTTCTATAGATTTTTTATTTGTTTGTTTTGAGCACAAAATGGGAAATATCAAGAATTTTTTTCTTTTTTGGAATTTTGTTTTTGGTTTTAATTTAGAAATAACAAGTGATAAATGTCACAGTGAGTTGTGTTGTTTTGAGCGTTGTTACATGGTTTCATTTGGTTTAAAGCAGACCAGCAAACCAACCATCGGCTCAAACCACACTTTAAATTCTCATTTTTGTGTAACAAGAAGATTTAATCACTTTTACACCAAAGGTACTACAAAGAACTACATCCATGCCATTTCCACCTATCAGATGCCACCTCTGCCAATTCCAACACCAATCAGAGTTTCTCTCTTTGCCTTCACACAGCTACCAGCTCCTCAACCTCCAAAAGATTCGCAAAAACCTCGAGCGACAACGCGCATGTTGGTCCATAAGACCCGCCTCCGTGATGATGTCAGAGTGGGTGTGTCAGCTGCCGTGTCAACACCCCGCCCACAGGAAGCTGCACCACAACTTCCCGACCATTCAGGTGAAGAGGAGTGTTAATGCCATTTTTGGTAACTGTGGGTAACTACGTTTTTGAATGTTTTACTGAAATTGGTTTAAAGGCAGTGTTTTTCTAAATGAGATCATTTATTAAAAGTATAGTCTAATTTTTATGAAGGTCCTGTAGGACCACGCTTCGATGCTCAGGGAATGGTCCTGCCACACAGCATTCTGGGAAGTCTGGAGGATTTTAGGAAAGAGATGGAGTCTAGAGGAGAGATGGAGGTGAGAACCTACCCATTAAACCTGATTACTGATTTTTTAAAAATGTATTTATTAATTAATAAAAGTACAAAGTAATTTGCATAAATCTTTAGGTTTTAAGTTGCTTTCAGATCAGTGGCATACACTGTAAAATGATCACGTTATGATGATGATTGACAATTTCAAGACGTTTTCAGAATTAGAAATTCAGATTTTACATCTACAGTCACCTTTTACAAACTGAACCATCTGTGTTTTCTTTCCACACGCCTCTCAGTTTGCTAAACGCATTGCTGACATGAAGAAGCAGCTCCCTCTAGAGGATGGAGGACTGAAGACTGTTGAGGATTCCAAATCCAACTCAAAGTGTGGACAGGACCAGCAGAGCCACGCACTCCAGAACTGGAATGATCACATGGCAGAGAGGCGACGGCAGCAAAACTTTATTTCACGTGAGTGTAAAAATCATCAAAATAATTAATAAAGCAGTTTGTCACGTTTCTGGTTATTTGAGTACAACTTGTAGTGAAATTCAGATTTCATGTAGTGAGAAAAAACATCTCCCGGTCAGAGGTTTGAATCTTGAAGTTTTCAAAACTCCAAAAGTGGACAGCAAGAGGTTGTGCAGGAGGGAACTAGATCCTGTTCTGTTGTGAAAGCCAGGTTGCTCCATGGTTTGAACTAAAGCACCTACGTGTTCAAGGAAAACGCTTTCCCTCTGCTGTGGTTGCATAAAGCCACGCTGTGCTTGGTGTCCCGGTGCGTGTGTGTGTTGCATAAGACTGAGGTTTATAGGCCGGGCTTAAAATCAGTGTTAGCACGATGAGAAGCACGATGTGGTGAGTCAGGATTTTTTTATTCAGCCTACACTCGACAACTCCAGCCAAAACTCCAGGTAACCCCACTAGTGTGTTTGAGCTGCTGAGGTTTTTACACCCACCAGTTTCTCACACATCCCACACATCATGTACAGATCTAGACTCCATCAAACAGGCCGTCTGATATCTCAAATATCTTTCTTTTATATGCAGCTGTAACGTTAATGAGAAATACAGCTCTTAACCACCTCCGAACAGGATCATGAGGTCTACAGCTGTGGTTCAAGAGATCGGAACATCTCCAGGGATGTGAAAAATCACAAATTATACTCTAAGGCTGTCACAAGGTCTGATGCAAAGCAAGACATGTAAACACATTTGCCGGACATTGTGATCGTTAAACCAAACAGCAATATGTAAGTAATGGTCTAGTGGTCTGGACGCTCGCTTGTGGACCGAGTGGTTATGGGTTAAATCCTACCTCCAACACTACCACCACTGGACCCCTGAACAAGACCCTTAACCCCAAGTTGCTCCAGGAAGTGAGTGACTGTCATTGTGAACACAGCACAGCACACAGTGCACCAAAACTAAATGTCAACTCTGCGTTTGACCCGTGTGTGAAGATGCAGTGGGCAGCCGGGGAGCAGTGCGTGTGGGGACGGTACGTTGCTGAGTGTGTGTGTGTGTGCGTGTGTATGTGTGTGTGTAGAGCTGCTGCAGAAGCCTGTAGGAAATCTGCTGATGAACCAAAGCAACCGATACAGAGAAGTTCAGGAGCAGAGGGAAGTGATCAGTAGAGGACTTCCTACTGTCAGCTACGGACATGTTAGTGTCTTCATGCTCTCTCTCTCTCTTTCACTGTTTCGTTTACTCTTTCTCCCTCCCTTGCTCTGTCTCTACCTCCATCACTCTCTCTATCTCTCGTTCTGTTCCTCTCACTCTCTTCCTTCTGTGCAGCGCTCTGTTCATCATTCTAGTCTCTTATCTCTCATTCGTCTTCTCTCTTTCTGTCTCTCTCTTTCTGTTTCTCTCTCTCCTTCCCCTCTCCCTCCACCCTTTTGTCCTCTCTCTTTGGCTCTGTCCGTCTCTGCCTCTATCTCTCTCCCTCTTGCTCTTTTCATCTCCCCTGTTTCTCTCTCTCTCTCTCTCTCAGAAATGAGTAGTGGATGTAATGAATAGTCGTATATATACGATGCATTTTAATGTGACCGTGTGTGTGTATGTGTGTCAGGGCCAGCGTGTGGGCAGTGAGTTCTGGAGTGTTCCTCAGCGCTATGGTGACGAGATGACTGGCATCACGGCCACGCTGACCCAGACGGAACGAGGAAACCTGAAACCCATCACCTTCATCAGCCAGCCGTACATCACACGCCAGGAGACAGGTACACACACATACACACACTTAGATAGATATAGCTGCTCTACTTCCATTAGTGCGCTAGCAGAAACTAACCTTACCATTCATCCCGAAAAACCCAAGCTACTGGAATGGACCATAAAAGGTACTTCTAGTCCGTACCTGTAAAAGAACATGTCTGCACCTCGACTGGCAAAAACACGCCTTCATGTCCTACCACACGTATGGCCGCTTGTTCTTTGTTCCGCACAAAGTTACCAAATTCCATGTGACTTGCGAGTCCTTTTCGCACATCTGTAAACTTCACGACACGCACTCGTCTTTTTCATGCTTTCATCCTGTTGCTTATTTTTCTCATAGGAACCGATTCATTTTCTTCCATTCAGAATACATGGGATTTGGGACTCGAAAGCTTGTTTTCACGCGACAGTCAACACAGATCTTACGCCACCTCAGACCACCTCACTCAACACACACCTCAATCTGCTTCCACCCTCGTCGCTCTCGTCTCATTCCTGCTTTGATCAATTCAATTCACTTCAACAAGTCATTATCACAAAGCGCGTTACATATAACCCGCCCGAACCCCCGACAAGCCTGAGGTGACGTCCCTCGTTCTCTCCTCAATCACTTCCATGTGTTTTAATCAAAGTCTTTCTACTCAGCCAGGTTTCATGTCACAGCTACAAAACTTGAGCATCACATGGGTCCTTTCTTGTGGAAACGCAGCTCTAGTTTATTAACTGATCATTAGACGCTTGAATTGTAATGTGTTTTATAGATAATAGATAATAGCCTTTGAACAGTGTGTGTGTGTGTGTGTGTGTGTGTGTAGGCAATGTGCAGCATGAGGTCTCTGTGAGCAGGACATGGAGTGACAGTCAGTATCTGCAGCATCGCCAGCATCAACTCAGAAACATACTGAGAGAGCTGGACTTCAACTGGCCGGTACAACACACACACACACACACGCACACACACACACACACACACACACACAGCATGTTCTGCTCGTAAATGAACGGCGGCCGCCTGCATCGTCGGTGTTAATTACCTGCAATTATCCCTTTAAGTAACAAAGGTGTCTGCCAGAGTCTCTCTCTCTCACTTACACACACACACATATACACACATAACACACACACTCGCAACATACACAGACACACACAATGATGTAAGAAGTTTGTGTTCCTCTTTTTTCTTCTCAGCTCACTACAGACAGACTGTCCTTAGATATCATGACATGCAGAGAGAGAAAGATAGAAATGAACGAAGAAAAAACTGAGTTGGTGAAAGAAAGAAGGAATGAAAGAAACAGAGTTAGTGAAAGAAAGGAAGAATGAATGAACAAAAGAAAGAACAAATGAAAGAAAGAAAGAAAGAGGGAGCAAAAGTTATATGTGTTATTTTAATGCATGTATATTATAGACTATTGTGTCTGTACTTTAGCATATTTCATTAGAGTTTTGGTGCCAAACATTAGCTTACAATTTTACACATGTCTATATGTGACCCTGCCTATGATAACCCAGCTAAAGTCATTGTTTGGCAACTCTCTGTTTTATACATAAAATAATTCTACATAATTTAAAGAACATTTTCTGAAAATTTCACCTTGATATCTTTAATACTGACCAAGTAAGGCCATGTCAAAGATTTGGAAAATTACAGGCTCAGAAAAACAGGTTTTTGAGAAATTTCAATGTAAAAACACACATTTTCAACACTGATGCATCTTTGAAGCATAATTATCCTGACTGTGTGTCATATACCAAATTAAAGCTTACATTCTCCCATTTCAAGTGATATATGACACATTTATGGAAAAATTCTGATACTTTTGGAAAATGGGTCTATTTATTATGATATGCATGGTGAAAAAGCATGCATATCAACATGAAAAAGCATGTTTAAACACTGAGCTACCTTCTGTTCCTCGATTATTGGCGCCGCCATGGAGGATGGAAAAAAAATTACCTCAGAATTACCTCAGAGTTAGCGTCGAGTCTTTTTTTTTTTTGGAGAGAAACGAAGCATAAAATGTGGATGAAATAGCCTGGTTAGATTGACAAAACGTTCATCTACCGAAAACAAAGCACTGTTTCTGATGTGTACACAGTGACACAAAGCAACACACAGAAAGCGGCACCCGGCTAAAGTCGCCATTTTTCTACCTCCTCTTTACCTGACGTGACTGCTGCAGATACACATTGATCTTAATGTCTGTATGCACTTTATAATGATAGAAAGGTAGTTTCTAAACCGAATAACACCCAAATCACCAGTTGTTTTTGCACATAAAATATTTACGAATGTAAATGTTTACGAAGCCAACCTCCGGTATTTTCCGGTGGAAAATGGAAACGTAAGGTGAATAAAATCACGAATTTCGCTATTTATCCTGTTAGAAATTACATTTCAAACATTACATCCGAAAACCTCAGAACATAATCTATCATTTACTGCAATAAACTCATATGGCATGTTGTTGACATTTTTCTCACTATGACTACTTTGACGCTCTTTATTTCATAATTAGATTTGGCGATTTTAGCCG
>JAVGVS010001222.1:0-28628 GCA_032718565.1 Distichodus sexfasciatus
CTCTCTCTCTCTCTCTCTCTCCTATGCTTTTTCTTTCTTTCTTTTTTTCTTTCTATTTTTTCTCTTTTCTCTCGTTTTTTATCCTTCTCTTTCTCCTCAGTCTTTCTTTTTAAATTTCGTTCTTTCTCCTTTGTCTCCCCCTTCTTTTTCTCTCTTTCCCTCACTGTCTTCTTTCTTTCTCGTCGTCCTTTTTCTTTCTCATTTCATCTGTTCCTCTTTAACCTCTTTCTTTCTTTCTTTCTTTCTTCCTTTTTCCTGCTTTTTCTCTTTCCCTTTTTCTGTTTCTCTCGCTCTCTCTTCTCTGGCTTTTCCTCCCTTCTCTCTTTCCCTCCTTATTTCCCTTTCTTTCTTTCTTTCTTTCTTTCTTTTTACATTTCTTTCTTTCTGCTTTCGTTTCACATATCACTGATCACTTATCGTTGACCAACAATACTGGGTATCGATATCGGTTCTGAAAACCCAGTATCGGTCGAGCTCTAGTGTCTCCATCGTTAATAAATATTCTCTCCTGTAATGTCCACGGTAACTTCCCCCGAACTGGTCTGGTCGGGTGGGTGGGTTTGCGGTTCCCACACCTGAATAGACCCCGGCTTTGCTATAGAAACGGCTGCGCGCTCTGTGAGTGAACGGCCACAAAGGCAACTGCTGAGCGCGAGCTTTCTCTTGTTGTTTTGTTCCCTCTCTCACAAAGTGGCCGAAGCGAACTCCAGCGAGGCGGCGGGGTGGGAGTCCAGCGCTGACGCTGACGCTGACGGGGGGTCGACTAACCCGACAGCCGGCGATAACTGACGCGCGCTTCCTCTTTCACTTTCGGGGCTTTACCCTCGCTCGAGGTTTAGCTTCAGGCGTGTCACGTGACCTCTACATTCGGCCGATTTTGACAGCGCGGCTTTGGGACGGTACCTCGGTCGTGAGTACCTCGGCGGTACCTTTACAGGTTCGGAACTTGAACCGACGACCCTCTCATCACGGGTCCAACTGTCCTGGGGCAGCTGGTAACGCAGCGGTCAGGAGGTCGGTCCCCGGGATCAGAAGGTCGACGGCTCGAATCCCCGGAATAGTAAAGGTACCGCTGGGGTACTCACGAGCTGGGCCACCGCAGCCAGAACCTAACACATCCAAAGTAACATCAAATCCATCAAATTATACCATGATTACACCACGGTTATACCAAGTTTCTGCCTCCGTTACGCATGACTGAACTGCTGATTTTTTTCCAGCTTCCACGTCAGCGTGTGAGAGCGGCAGCTCTTTTCGTTGCCCCAGGACACGTACCGCGACTCGGAGCCAGCGGCGCACGTAATTACACACCACTAATTACAGCGCATTACAATTTACAGTTCTCGACCGGCTGATGGCCAAGCCGGAGCAGACGGCACGTCTGTACTCGACGTTTTGACACATTTTCCAACGAGAGGCAACCGGTTTTCTTTAGGCACGAGACAAAATCGCTCGTTCTTAATCCCTAGCGGGTCGCGGGGTCATCAGGTCGCGGGGTCGCGGGGACCGGAGCCTATCCTGGGACTTTGGGGTTCGAGTTGGGGTCTAAAATCGGCCCCAAAAAGGTACGAATGTGAGCGCGTCCGCCGCCGCGTGGCAGGACGCGCTCACATTCGTACCTTTTTGGGGCCGATTTTAGAGTAACCAGTCAACCTGAACTGCGCGCTTTTGGACGGTGGAAGGAAGTGGAAGAAAAGCCACGCGGACACGGAGAGAGCACGCAAACTCCACACGGGAAGAACCCGAGGACCCCCGGGGGTTTGCGCTGTCGCCTCACAGCAACAAGGTCCCGGACCTAGATCCTCGTAGTTAGTAGCGTAGCGGTAAGGGAGTCGGTCCGGCGATTGGAGGACTTTAAAAAACAACAACAACCCAATTATCGGCCGATACCGATTTGATTCTAATATTATTGTCCAACCCTAATTTCTAAAGTCCAGACAAAAAAAAAAAAAAAAAAATCTGAAATCATAATCGAGGTAAAATATCAAATGAATCGCGGTGTTCAATTGTGATCGTATCGCCCAGCCCGAAATTAATTAAGTAGAATCGCGGACGACGACGTGCCGCGTCGCGTCTGGCAGTTCCGCTAATAGTCTGACGCGGCAGGAAGTGGCGCGAGAGGCGTAGCCTGGCCAACGAGTCCGCTTTATCACGCTTTCGGGAGCCAGATGTAGCCAGCTGTGCCGGGAGGAGGAGGGGGCAGCGACGATGACGACGATAGCCATCATGGGCGAGCTTCCTGTTGAGACTCGCTCCACTGAGCTGGAGAGAGAGAGAGAGAGAGACGGAGGGGAAAACCAGACTGGGGAGAGGGAAGGACGGAGGAGAGACACGCGGGACTCTGGAACTAAACTCCGCAGGTCCAGGTGCACTTGTTCCGCTTTGCCAGTTTATTTACATCACAAACGTTCCTAATATTCCAAGCAAAAAAAAAAAAATTAATAATAATAACAATAAAAAGGTTGGACGGTTTGACTCAAAATTCCCATCACGATATTTCACGATTTTTTATTTTTTTTGCAGGAAGTCACTCGTTCATATTTTTTTTTTAGGGTTGGTCGATAGGAAGATTTGACCTCGATTCACCAACGCTTATTTTGTGTACGTCGTGTTTTTTAAACCCTCGAAATCTACGTTTGTAAAATATTTGTGACCCTCCACGGCAAAACCAGCCCCTCGTTGCAAATTTTCCAAATTGAGTTATTATGTTTTCATGAAAGGGCACAAATCAAGTTTCAAAACGATACCTATATGGAATGAAATCCAACATTTTCCCCCACGCAACATAAACGCTCGTTTTTGTCGGAAACCTCCGTTGCGACAAGCGACTGGTTTTGCCGTGCGGAGTCACATTTAACGTTTTTTCCCTTGATGAAAGAGCGCATTTTTACGACAAAGCATTTCGAACGAAACTGGAGACGCATTCCCGCAAGAAAAGGGCTCAAATTTTGCCGCCGTGGCGTGAAAACCGGCCGAGAAAAGAAAGACTCGGATTTAAAATGCATCGGAGCCAATGGGGAAAAGAACGAGGGATGATAAAAGCAAGAAAAAGACGAGTGATGAGTCAAAACACATTCAGTGAGGTGGCGTTAGAACCGGGTTGACCGTCGCGCGAGTCCTGAATCCCACGTGTTCTTAACGGGAGAAACAGAATGGGAAAAATAAACCACAGAAAGAAAAGGGCGGGTCGTCACGGTTACGGATATGCGTAAGAGGCCCATGGGTCACGTCGAATTCGGCGGCTTTGGGAAGAGCGACGGTGGTGCGGCAAAAACGGCGAAATTTCAGCTCTACGGCAGAAAAAAGGCGGACGAAAATATGGACAGAACTCGCAAACTCGATCTCGGTCTCCGTTTAGACCGTTCTCGGCCCCTGCAAGACTCCCGAGGGACTAACCACGCGGCCACACGAGTTTGCGCCGGGCGCGGCGGCATTCGTCCAGCTTATTTACGGCCGGCGACAAAGCTTGAAATCTGACGGAATGCGGCTCGTCGCAAAAAAACAGCGTGACTTCGCTGCCGCTCGCGACCAGGGCCAGTTGAGCTGGTTCTCCGAGTCGCCAGTTTCTCTTCCTCCTGTAGTTCAGACCCACATTCAGGCTTGTTTTTACCGCGGTGCGTCGGGACAACGGCAAAGAAGGTCGCAGGTTCGAATCCAGGGCCGGTAAAGTTACCACTGAGGTGGTCATGAGCAAGGCACCGTCCCCAAGCACTGCTGTCCTTGTTAGCTGCCCACTGCTCCTTCACGGGTGGGTCAAATGCAGATGTCACATGCAGATGTTTCGTTGTTGTGGACTGTGGTGTGTTCACAATGACAAATAGTCACTGACTTTCACCGGGAAATTTGCCGAACAAGTGTCGAACAAAACCTTCGTTTAGGAACATAACATATCGCAGCAAAAGTACGGCAGTTCCGTCTCGAGTTCCTCCTCAGATCAAGACCGCGACGCTTCAGTGGAAGTCGGGGAAGGGAAAGCACGGCTAAAATACCGTTCAGTAATTTCCTTCTGGTGAGTCAAATTACCGGAGCGCGTAGTCGGTCGGAATTTACCTACTTCTTCTTTTCCTTCCGTTCTCCTGGCCACACGTACGCGCAGAGGCTCCAAACGCGGCGACAGAGCTCAGAAAGTGGGATCAAAGCGTCGTCCGCGATACCAGACCAGACAGAGCCGCGCCATATGAAGAAATACAGCGGGTGAGGAAATTTAAACGCCTAGCGTGTCATAGCATACCCGTTTATTTAGGTGGTGTCGCAAAATACACCGTTCACGGCAAAAGTTGTTGACGTTTTGGATCAGACACGGCACCGATCCGATACGTGGACTGGATATCGGTCTGATAACGACTCACAGAGCTGGATCTGGTATCTCTGCGTTTCCGAATGGTTTGAGCTCCGCAGGATTAGGGATCGTCACCAAATTGCAGAACTATACAACGTTTAAACGAATCATTTTTGAGACGTTATTTTAATAATAAATCATTTTAGTGACTATTTGTCATTGTGAACACAGCACAGCACAGCACACAGTGCACCACAAGCAAACGTGACCTCTGCATTTGACCCATCTGTGAAGGAGCAGTGGGCAGCTAACAAGCGGTACTTGGGGACGGTACCTTTGGAGTGGTAACCTTACCAGCCCAGGATTTGAACCTGCGACACCCTTCTGATCACGGGGCGAACACCCTGCCGTTATGCCGCCAACTGGGCCGTAACTAGGGATACCGATAAAACCCAATGTGCAGTTACTCGTACTCTGAACAAAATTCCCCGATACCTACTACCGATACCACACGTGGAAGATATGATGTAGTTACGTTCATCGCCACGCGGAGGCAGCGTAAAAGCCACAACGCTTGCCAAATAAACGGTAAACTGTGCGGAGATAAAAACGTCAGCCGTCTTTTTTCTTTAATAAAAAAGAGCCTTCCACTTAGCTTTCCGAAAAATCTGACGTTGATAGTTACAAAATGTTACAGAACCAGTGTTTTAATATTTGATTTCATTGTTGTTGCTTTTTTTTCAATGTTTTGAGTTTGTTAAACTCACTTGATATTGGTAAAAAAAATAAAACTTCAAAAAAAATCCTACTATTATTGTCATTGTTATTAATAACAGACCTACACAGGTATCGGTGAGTACCCAAAAATAAATATCGGTACTCGTACTCGGTCTCAAAAAGATGGTATCGGTGCATCCCTAAATTGAACATAAACCTTTGGGTGTGTAATTATTATTATTACTGAGCAGAAAAAAGGTCATTTTTAAGAAACGGGTAATCTACCCAGTTACTGTTTCCATCGTTACAACGCCGTTACCGTTACTGACAATAACATGCAGCGCGTTACCGTTATTAAGCTGTTTTCATCCGACCGAGCTCTCAGCTACGGGAGCGGCAAAGCTTGTTTCTTTTCTTTGGTGAGGGGCGAGACCACCGCCCGCATAAGGGATGATGATGATTGGCTACGGTAGAGTACAAGCATCATTTAATTTACACCTATTTGATCGCCAGGTGCGGCCTGCTGATGTGCAATAAATATGAAAAGTTCTAAAACATCTATTGTGTTTCATCATTCTACTATTACATACACAGTAATGACCAAATCCACAGTGATATATTCAATTTGATAGGTGTCTTGTCTAGGGCGGCAACAAACGACTATTTTTGTAATCGAGTAATCTATCGATTATTTTATCGATTAATCGGATTAAAAAATGTAAATAAAAATGACAGTACATTTGTTATTAGGCTTATTGTAATGTGAGTGGAAGTGAGTCAAATACGCTTTATGTTGTCGTATTCAATTGAAAATGAAGAAACATGAAGTTCAAGGGTCATTTTCAACCAATTTGGCCAATAAAATGAGTTGCTTTTGGCCTTTCTGGAAGAGAACTGCATTTCTCACAATCCCCCGCGCACGCCTCGGAGCCGCGTCACAATAAAGGGTTCGGCGCGTTCCGGAACGAACTATGAAGAAAGAAAAAAAAAAAACGATGGTAAAATCTTAATAAATGTCTGTATTGTGAGCAGAACGCAGGTTGTTGTGGTTATTTATCAGCTAAAATACGTGTTTTGTCTGTAATAAAGGGGACGTTTTTGACGGAAACGGAGCGTTTTAGCGAGTAATGGCGCTTACAAACAGCTCGCGTTTACATCGCAAAAAATGTCATTTATGCGTTTTCATGAATTTACTTCTGGTTTTGTGCACGGAATATCTCCCGAATACGTTCACATACAGAGGGATCGATTCTCGCCTTGATCGCGCCACTGAAAATATTGTGCGTCATTAATAAGCGTCCGTGTGAAACACAAGCGGCGCATGCTGTAGCCATTTAAATGACTTCGATTCTAGAAAAATTGCCTCGACCACTTTTGTAATCGAATTATTTGAGTTATTCGAATCATCGTTTCGGCTCTAGTTAGATTAGATTAGTGACAGAGAAATATTTTACTAAGTTCTTTGATTTAGCGCCGGCCGTCCTTTTCTTTACTCCTCCACTCCCGGTCCCTGTCTCTTTATTTATTTAGAAATAAACCTAAAGGCGCATTCAAACCGTATCTTCAGTGTTGCGTGAGTACTTCGTCTGTGTGGCCCACACGGTTGCGTTCTAATTCCATACCGTGTTCACTCCCTTACCCTAGACTCAAACCAACGGTGTGTAACAGACAAAGACCGTAGAGTTTTCTTCTTTTTTTAGCTTTATGTAGTATAAACGTGCCGGCACTGGAGACACGACTACTAGAACTACACGACTACCGATTCTCGATTCAAAACCGATTCTCAAGTCAAAACGATTCTCGATTCAAAACCGATTCTCAATTCGAAAACGATTCTCGATTCGAAAACGATGCTCGATTCAAAAACGATGCTCGATTCAAAAACGATGCTCGATTAAAAAACGATTCTCGATTAAAAAACGATTCTCGACTCAAAACGATTCTCGATTCAAAACCGATTCTTGATTCAAAACCGATTCTCGATTCAAAACCGATTCTCGATTCAAAACCGATTCTCGACTCAAAACGATTCTCGAGTCAAAACCGATTCTTGATTCGAAACCGATTCTCGATTCAAACCGTGAGCACACCCACTTCCTTCTTGCTCGGTCCGTGTACTTTTTGGTATTTGAAATTTCGATTCAGAAAATATCATTTCAAAAAGAAAAAGAGACACTTATTTCATTCTCAACTTAAGGTTCAGACAAAATAAATGAAGGGCGTTTTCTCGTTCTTGTTTCTTGCGTTTTTGCTTTTCTGATGTGCGTTTTTTCTTTTCTGACGTGCGAAAGGACCAAAGGAAAAAAGCTTTGTGTTTTTCATTTTTCCTCTTTAAGTTGAGAATGAAATGTCTCTTTTTCTTTTTACTATCTGAGCAGAAACTGGCATTGCGCCATCTATAGGGTTGGCAAACTCCTACCCGGAAAAACGATTAAACTCGCGCCGTTACAAAATGGGAAATATGGATGGATTTTGTGTCCTGTATGAATCGATTTTGAATCGGTAGAGATAGAATCGCGATTCTTTTGTGAATCGATTTTTTTGCACACCCCTAATAATTTACATATCGGCTCCAGAGATCTACCCGATCCAGCTATTTGAGTCATTATCGGGCCGATATCTGATCCACGTATCGTATCGGCCGTAACGATCATTTCAATTATTTGTTAACGTTCTGTTAACACTATTTGTACTCAAATAAACAGCGTTAACTCTTTCCCCAATGTTTTTATGTACTGTCCTTTTAAAAACAGACTCCAGCGTGTGCTGCCAAACGTTCCTTAATCGCAATCGAGGTCAAGCTCAATGAATCGCGGGGTCTCATCGCCCAGCCTTACGAGTCATCAGCCAAATTCATGCGTCTCTTCCCGTGTTTAGACTGGCTTCGTCCTCGTATGACGCACGCTCGAGCCGTGCCGATCCTGCAAACCCAGCTCTGGCCCGGTGACTGATGGCAGCGAGTGAAGTCTTTTTTTTTGTACATTTCATTCCCCATCTCCAACATGATTTTTCCACGTTCTCCGTATTCCTCCGGATTTACAGTCTTTAACGCGCTGGAGACGGTGAGTCACGCATGGGCAGACGCTGCAGATTGATTCGGTTGGCGAACGAGTAAAGGAGAGAACGACACACCTCGTCCGCCAGCCGCACGCGGGACGATAAAAGCTGGGAGTGGACGTTTAACCGCGCAGAAAAAAGAGGGAGGAAAACTCAAATCTGAGGTTTCTCTACGAGGGACAGGGTTAGTCCGGGTCGAGCCGAGAACGGTTCTGTCGATTCGAAAGTGGACAAAGTCTGATTGTTAGAGAAGCCCAATTGTTAGTTAAGCCCAATCGCCCGCAGTAGCGGGGCCAGAACGGGAAGGCTTTATATGTGACCCTCCACGGCAAAACCAGTCGCTTGTCGCAAATTTTTAAATTCCGTGTTTGAGTTATTATGTTCTCACGAAAAAATCCAAAATGTTACCCCACGCAACATAAACGCTCGTTTTTCTCGGAAACCTCCGTTGCGACAAGCGACTGGTTTTGCCGTGTAGGGTCACAAATAGACATTGTGGTTGCTGAGACATATTTTATTACAGCAAGAATCTGCAAAAGTCTGTCTCAGGGCTTAAAATAAGGGAACGGAAGGAGAATAAAAATTCCAGATGTTTTTAGTTTGACAAACTGATAAAAAATGTTGAAATCTGTTACTCAAAAGGCATCTCACAGCCCAAACTTTTTCCTCCTCAGTGAGGAAGAAGCTTGTTAACTAACCGGTTTCACGTTAGAAGTTGTCTTTTGGTGCCAAGAAGGTTGAAAAACACAAAGATTTACGGCAGCACGATATTACGGTCGCCGAGATCTGCAGAAGTGCAACACTCAAGTTTTTTCCCCAAACAGAGCAAGTTTAGTGGCTTAAAATGAATCTTTAATTTTGTAGATTGTGCGAAAAATACTGTAATTAGGGTTTGACCAATCGTTGTGTGATTTTATCCCTCGTCGTAAACATCAGCAGCGTGAGGGTGTGCGTCTACGACGTAAACATGCCCCGCTGACGATCAGCGCTAACGCTTTTGTGCTGCTTTTTGCGAGGTTTGCTTGGACCCCACGTGTTGCCACTTTTTTGGCAATATTTATGATTACTGCTGAAATTGGTTCCGAATATTGTGTGGTGCTGGTCGTGCCCCCTAACTGCAGTTTTCCCACAGTATCGCTCGCCCCCTTTCACGAGGGCCGGAGGCCAACTTCCGCCGGGCCTGGCGTGGCGTGGCGTGACGCGCCGCGACTGCGGCGGTGGGCCGGTGCCAGCGCCTTGTGCGAAGGTCAGCTCCGAGGAAGTGCTTTTCTTCCCCGGGCCGGGCGCTGCCAAGGCGAGGAGGATGGGAAAGTTGCCTCGACGTTACTGCCAGTTTCCATGGCGACGCAGCCGGGAGAGTCCGAGCGGCTCGTCACGTTCCCGAGACACGAGGCTCGGGCGGAATCGGGCCTCGTTCCCTCCTAAAATCCCTCCCAAACTGCTTCGCGCTCCCTCCCTCTCGACACTTCTCTCTCTCACTCCGTTTGCGGGGAGACGGTCAACTCAAACGTGTGTGCGTGTGTTACAATTTGAACTACAAACGAGGTACAAACCGATCCGAACCTGACGTCAGACGTCGGTTTGGTACGGAATCGACAGCTGGATTTTAGCGCTCAGAGTTCGACTTTAATCAACTCAAAACGTTAAGGCAGGCCGCTAACTTTTGCACGTTAAAACGCCAGATACATTTTGACAACCGTGTAGGAAAAGGTTCGCGCGATTCTGCATTATCCGTCAGCGTGAACACACCGCAGCACAGCGCACACTGCACCACAACGATATGCGACCTCTGCATCCGACCCATCCCGTGAGGGAGCAGTGAGCAAGCTCCCAGGACGCAGTGCTGGGGGACGGTATCTTGCTCGTGAGTACCTCAGTGGTACCTTTACCGGTCCGGGACTTGAACTGACGACCTTCGGGTCGCGGTGCCGACTGCACCCCTTAAAAAAAAAAAAAAACACTTTACACAAAACAACTTTGTTTCTACACCAAAAAATCTTCAACTTTTTCTGGTTGTAACTCCTCGTAAATGTGTGGACTTTTAACTAGAGGTGTGGACCTTTCACTCGTCTCACCCCTGGGTAGGTGCCAGCATAGCGCAGGGCACCCTGCCGGCCCGAGGCTCGAATCCAGGACCTTTCTCGTGGCGAGGCGGCAGTGCTAACCGCCGTGCCGCCCTCAGTCAATTATTAGTAGCTGGGAAAGCGATGTTTATGTCGAAACTGACGTTCCCTCACACGTGTAAGAACGATCTCAGTCTCTAGCATCGGATCACCGCTCAAAGGGAGCTATGAAATCCGTTTTGGTTTTTCCTGAATTCCGTTTTTTCCGTTTTGATTCTTCCGAATTCCGTGTTTTACGTTAGAATCGTATTTCTTCACCTAAATAGTGTCTAATTATGGAGTGGATGGGAAAAAAGGAAAAATCTCACATTAAATGACTGTTATTCAGCTTCAACAAAGTGCTGGGGTTCAGCAGAACATTAACTGCTTCGGTAAAACATTGACCTGTAAACAACAACAAACATTCATTTTTTCCTGCAAAACGAAACGTTTCTGACGTGAGTTTTTGACCGTAACGGATTCCATTTTATTTGTAGAGTTCCGCGATTCCGCCCGCGTTTTCCGCATCGCGCAAATCATAGGGCCCTACGCTCAGTATTAATCCAGGCATCGGTATCAGTATCGGGACTGTAAACGTTTGATCGGTACGTCCTTCCATCCTCGGCAACAACCACAACTACAAGTTTGTGCTCAACTTCAAACGTACTGCACTCGGTCAAGCTGACGTCACAGCAAAATATTGTCAAACCACAACCTCAATCTCAACTTTGGAACATCGGCTTCATTTCTCATCATGCGCTTATGAATCAGTGTCAGATGTTTTGAAGAGCCTTTTTCCAGGAAGAGGGAGAACGTAAGGGGGCCGAACGCAGAGCCCTGATGCAGGCGCAGAGATGTTTTTATCTAAAAATGTTAGGAAAGTCGAGAGCTGAAGCGTTCACAAACAAATTTGTTCTGACTAACAGATCGAAAACGTTCCCTTTACCGAGGCGTACGAGCGTAAAACACCAAATCCCTGCGTCTCATAGCCGTCTCTTTGGCGCGAGGACGAGGAGCTCTCTTAAGCGTTGATGATCTCATCGCTTTTACCGGCGTACACCCTCCCGAGGTGTGGTCCGCCAGCGGGAACGGCTTCTGTCTGTGTGACAAGCCAAGACACGTCGCAGTCGGCCAGCGCTTCTCTCGCTCCATTAGGCTCAGACCTCAGCCGAGGCGGAGTGATTTATGCAGAGTTCCTGAACGGCTCCCGGACAAATGATGCACGACTTGAGACCAGCAGCGTAGAAATCCAACTGCTTCTGTCCGTCCATCTCTCTCTCTCTCTCTCTGTGTATTTCTCTCTCCATTATTCTGTCGCTCCCTCCCTGTCTATACCTCCGTCTCTCTTTCTCTCTCTCTTACACACACACAAGCCCATCAATCTCAGCCAACAAGAGGACAGAAAGTAAAGCGCTGACTAAGGTAGCCGTCAGCTGACCAAACAGAGAGGAGTGTGCAGTGACCAGCGGATCCGGCCTCTCTCTTCTCCTCCCCCTCCGCCCCTTCATCTCACCTCCTCCTCCCTCTTTTACTGCCTCCCCTCCCACTCTTTTTTTCCTTCATCTCTCCTCCCCTCGCCTCCTCGTTCTCTCCTTCCAGTCCGTCTCTCCTCTCCCTCTCTCCTCCCCTCCTTCCCTCCTCCCACTCTTTTTCCCTTCATCTCTCCTCCCCTCGCCTCCTCGTTCTCTCCTTCCAATCCGTCTCTCCTCTCCCTCTCTCCTCCCCTCCTTCACTCCTCCCACTCTTTTTTCCTTCATCTCTCCTCCCCTCGGCCCCTCTCTCCTCCTCTAATTCCAATCCGTCTCCCCTCCCATCTCTCCTGTCCTCTCTCCTCCCCTCCTTCTACTCTCCCCTCCTTCTTCTTCTTCTCCTCCTCCATTTCTCATCCCCCTCTCCCTTCCTTCTCTCTGCCTCCACCCTATCCCCTCTTCTCCTCCTCCTGTCCTTCTCCCTCTCTCTCTCTCTCCCCCTCCATCCTCTCTTCCTTCTCTTCTCCTCCTCCTCTCCTGCCCCCCATCTCTCATCCCACGCTCCCTTCCTTCTCTCTGCCCTCCTCTTCTCCTCCTCCTGTCCTTCCCCCCCCCTCTCTACCCTCTCTTTCTTCTCTCCCCCTCTCCCTCATCTCTTCTCCACCTCTGCCCTCCTTCTCTCCTCCTCCACCCTGTCCCCTCTTCCTTCTATTCCTCCTCCCCTCGCAGACTTGTCAGATGTAACGCTCATTCATAAGAGAATCCATAACAGAGAGCGGACGTCGTTCCTCGGCCTGTGGCCTACAAGAGGAGCTGCCAGGCCAGATTATTTTTGGGAGTTTGGGAGCGTCGTAACAACAAGGAGCTGCTGTTAACGCTGGGAGGACCCTCGATGATCTCTCCCCTACAGCTGTGAGTCACGTACAAAGACAGTATTACAAAAACAATCGAGGCACGAGGAGACGCACGACACGACTGCGGTATGAGCAACACATCCATCATTTTCACCACGTCTGTCCTCGTCCATCTTTCAAAATCTTAGCTTAAATATTCACTATTCATCAGAGGGTCGACCGGTCATCGGCCAGGCAGATTATCGGGGGCCGATATTAGTCATTTCGCCGATTATCGTTATCCCGTCCCGTGTTTAATTCTGACCAAGGCGCTCTGCTGTGCCGTGGCTCCGCTGCCGTCTCTTCTCTCCGTGCCGCTCGTCACTGCTTCATTTAGACACAACACAACGGTCTTTGATCGGCTATACGTCACACGAGTCGTAGCCAATCAACACTGAAGCCTTGTTGCCACTCACGCCACACGAGCGCGGCGTGAAGCTCCCGGGAGGAAAAGAGGGGAGAGTTTCAGTGGAGCTTGGTGTTGGTAAAATTCCAAAAATTGAGCAATAATCGGTATCGATATCGGCTCAAAAAAAAACCAATATCGCTCGACCTCTAATCATCAGCCCTAATCAGCACAGGCACGTTAATATCTGCTGGGGAACCCTTAAAACCACGCTTTACTGCTCTCATCAAGATGAAGCTGAAGTGGAGAGAGAGAGAGTGAGAGAGAGAGAGAGAGAGAGAGAGAGAGGCCCCCTGTCCCTTCCCATCATGCCTTGGTGCCTGCCAGCGGCCTGCAGCCGTGTCAGGAAGGGCTGGTGGCCCGGGCCGGCTGACAGACATTGTTTATCAGTGATGTCACCGCTTCCCGAGAGGGCCTCAAGGGTCAAAAAAAAAAAAAGAAAGAAGAACCAAGAAAAAGCTTCACAGATTAGCAAAACGCTGCGACAAAAAGGCCGAGCAGCGAGGCCCCGCTCTCAGCGTTCATTCAACTCCACTGGACTTCCCAGCAGCGGCCAAGACGCCCCCTCTTCTCATAAGCGCCTGGGAAGGAACTGGACGACGACGACAACGACGACGACGACGCACATCATATTGTGACGATCAAAAAATGAAGAAAGCTTAAAGCTAAGAAAGCTTAAAGGGAGCAGCGAGAAGAAAATGATTACGCTTCGCATGCACAAGATTTTCTTCCGCTTCAGGAAGAAAAATGGCTTTCCAAAATCATTCGTTCCTATTCCTTTCCAGTTAACACAGTGTTGTCCAGCTCTCCGAAGACAATAACGCGACGTGAAAGCCGAAAATAATCATTTTGTGAAGATGTGAAAACATCAGCGCTTCGACTTTCGCGGCTTCGCTCTATCGCGTTTTTTCCGACTATATTGATTACGAAGTTGATCGAGACGGTGAAAACGATGCGGCGCGCACTCGGTTGTCCGAGTCAATTTTACATCCCTGTATTAAAATTAAAATTCAAATGACTGTACGTATGGACTGTAGGCCTACGTATTCGAGCACCCTTAATGTAATCCTTCAACGCCAGGCGCAGCCACTCGACCGCTCCTTGGCTCAGCCTCACGCAAGTTCGTTTCTCTCATACACGCTTCCACATCGCTACGCTTCGGAACGATTTCTGAGAACTTTTATCTAAGCCCCACGATGGCTCCTAAACGTCCTGTGTGTGTGTAATTAAATGTACAACAATAATAATACTAATATGTGACTCTGCACGGCGAAACCAGTCACTTGTCGCAACGGAGGTTTCCAAGAAAAACGAGCGTTTATGTTGCGTGGGGTAAAATGTTGGATTTTTGGTTTTTAGTGTTTTGAAACAGTGGAAGGTCTATACTGTACTGTTGTGAATAAATTGCACTGAAAAACTTACCCTTTCCATCCTAACAACGTGACTTTCTTGAGGTGAGGAATTCAATTCCAGCAGAATGTTAAAAGTTTCTGTTTTGACCGCTCTACTTCAATATTTACGGTAAATCCACTGCTTGACTAGCGTGAAGATATTTCTCCGGAATCCATCTCCGTCTCCCGAGTTCAGTTAACCTAACGCAGGTAGGCTATCCGTGTGGCTGGGAACGCAGCGTAGGCTACCGTAAATACAAACGTAGCCGCGACCGCACCGAGCGTCTGTGAGTGCTACGGCGATAGTCAACTTCAAAGGCAGATTTCTCCGTTTCTCACTTGCCGTGACAGGAGAAACCCGACTCCTTTGAATGTTGATATCTCAGTCATATGTCGTCCCATTCATTCCATGTAGGTATCGTTTTGAAGCTTGATTTATGCCCTTTCATGAAAACAGAACTCAATTTGGAAAATCTGCGAGTGATCTGCCGTGCAGAGTCACATATGATATTTGTAACGTCTAATATGTCTTATTTTCTCTTTTGTCTAATATATTGGGTAAGACGAGTGTAATGGTGACTAAAGGATGTTATTTCATGTGTAGAAGGCTCTAATAATGTTAAAACCCGCATTTAGAAGGTCGTAAGCAGGTTTTCTACGCTCTAACTACGTAAATATTCGATTTATAATTCACTTATCGCGGTAGAGTCTGGAACTGATTAACCGCGATAAACGAGGGCCGACTGTATATCCATTTCTAGCTCCAAAAATCGATATTTCCGAGGGGGAGAATCACGCACCGCGAGCAGCCTCAGATCAAAGACGGGACACTTGAACTTCTTATTGTTTTCACTTTATCTCGACGTTTTTGGCGTCCACTAGTTCGGTGTGTTCAAATGCAAAGACAATAAAGTTCAAATTCAGTTCTAAGTCATGCTGTTTTGGCTGAATTATTAATGTGATGTGATCGATTAAGACCACCCAGATCGTACACGACAACTCACATTTCAGCTGTGTTTTTACACTTTCAGTCAGCAGTAGAATATCGCAATATATCGTGATATAATCGTATCGTGACCCATGTATCGTGATACGTATCGCATCGTCAGGTCCTTGCCAACACCCACCCCTGATGTAAACACTCACGAAAAAAATTGGACAAAACAAGGGGAAAACGGAACACAGCAGAAACACATGTAGAGACATCATCATCATCATCATCATCAGTGCTTCGGAGGAGGCCGACACCAAGAAAAGGATCTAAAATATGAAAATAAATATTTAAGGCATATTGTTTTGGGGGGAATACCATGTTGCTGCAGGTTTTTGGGTGTATAGCCTCCATGAAGACACCGTTTAAAAATACGGACACTGGAACGGTCGACTCTTAAGCTGCGTAACACAACATTTACTCCCATGAAGATCCGGATTAACGCCGTTTCCCTGCGCTCATCTTGAATGCGCCGTTTCCGTACTGGTTCATATGTTCAAACACAAATGCAACACTGTCGCCCCAAGAAACACAGTGTGAGCAAACGGAAACCACCCCCTGCACGTATTGTGAGAAGAGTTTCATAGGAAGGAGTTTTGAATATTTTGATTTTCTTCCTCTTTTTTGGGGAGGCGGGGGTTTACCATCTGGCTCGAAGACGCACCAAACTAAAGTACCAAACTGCCACAAAGCCGGCCATGTGACAAGCGAAACAAAACCAAGTTGCTACCACGTGTTTCCCTCAGACGGAAACGTTTGACAAAATTAGAGCTGACATATGATAACTCATGCATCTCAGAACGTCTCACTTTTTAAATATTTTTGAATATAAGTTGCACCGTTTTTTTAAGAGAGCCTCATATGGGCCTCATACGCCAGCATTTTCTTAAGAGTTTATCTTAAATTGGTTCTTTAAAGCAACTTTATGTGAGAAATTTAGGGCAAGTAATTATATAATGAAGCTAAAATGTCACCAGAGATTAAGGAATCAGGCTTGAAATATTGATCTCACTGAGAAAATTAGTGCAGCCAGAATATTCCCGTTAAAAACCATAAATTACAGCATGCAAATCGAAGTGAGTAGCATTTCGACATCCAGGTTACCAGTTACCACCGAGCTGCAGCTTACAGGCGTTCTGGATTGCAAACGTCTGACGTTACTCAAACGAAAAGGCCTCGCTACGGCTCGCGTCTCGACCGAAGCAGAAACAAAAAACGGGGATCAGCACAGGAGACGCACTTGAGAGACGGAGACGAAATTGAAGACGGACGGGAAAGATTTAGCCGAGGTTGGCTAACTTGTGTCCCCACTAGACGTGGGATGAATATTTCAAATAATTTCAACAGTTGAATAACGTTGTCGACGTCGGATCGTAGAGCGCAGCTCAGGTGCGGGCGGGTCATCGAAGCGACTGAACTGTTTGAGAAAACAAAAAGCGGTGACTTGCGACGGCTAACATCAGCATCGCGTTCCGCCGAGACAGCGTGGTAACAGTGCTAACATTAGCTCGCTAATTATTAGACAAATATGAGTCCTCGTTCGGTCTGTCTGGCAACCTCGAGTCTGGGGAGGAGGACGAGGAGAGGAAAGTGTACCGCGCTACAGTATTTCGAATTTGGCTGCAGTACCAGTTTTGGCCACAATCTTACATATGGCGCCTTTAAATATCAAATTGTATACAGTGGCGCCCTGACTTACGAGTTTAACTGGTTCCGTGACGGAGCTCGTAACTCAAATTACTCGTATGTCAAATCAATTTTCCCCATTAATCCGGACCCCCCCAAAAAACACCGCATTTTTATTTAAATAAGAAGAATGTGCTTATAAATAACGAATATTGTATAAAACCACAATACAGTAGAATGTACTGCAATAAACCGGTTTTATTAAGTATAATGTACAACATTCGACTTGGAGGTCAGACGACTTGAAGATGCTGACGAAGCTGGAGGAGAAAGGCTAAACTGAACAACTGAATCTTATTGGTTGATTTTTGCTCGTTTCGCCTCGCTTTCCTCCCTTTCGTCTGCAGGGGTTTTCGATAAAAACCTGTCCAATGTGGTCTGTTTCATCCTCCCTTTCAGCACGTTTGTGAAATGAGTTAGGCAAGTGTCATTACATGGCGCCGTCGCACGCCCAGCTGGCTCGTAACCCCAATTTTAGCTCTCAAGTCAAACCAAAAAAAAGGGCCGAGAGACGGCTCGTATCTGGAAAAACTCGTTAGTTGGGCCGCTCGTAAGTCGAGGTACTTTCATGTCTACAGAGCTGAAGAAAACCTAATAAGCTAACATTCTGCAATCAAATTTGCTCTTCTTTATAGAATCCTGTTTTTGAAAACAGTTACAGAAAAAAAAGATGCGATCGCGATCACGGACGGATAAAAGCGACCTCGCCTCTAGATCTTACGCTTGATCTTCTGGTTAAATCCCAGTTCTGACCAGTGAACAAAAACCCCCCTGTAAAATCAGGCCCAGCAGGAACGCCTCTGACATTCGGCACAGATTTGCGTGAGCTCGCTCTAAGCCTGTTGGACAGCGTCGCCTCACACACACACACACACACAGCTGGGTGTTGAGGGTCTCGAGAGGTTTGTATGAAGAGTCGGTTGGCGTTAGCGTACAGGCCGTTACAGCCTCGCCGCACACTGCCGCGGGTGGCATTAAGACCCAGCTGGAGGAGGCATTAAATCCATGTAAAGACACACAGCGAACCGTACCACCCTCAAGGAGCTCAGGGAGCTGGGGGGGTCGACTCGCGGATGAGGAACAAAATAATATGATATGTCTGCAGTGTTCCTTCAAACTAATTTGGGGTTCTGGACGAATCGATTATAAAGGAGTGGACCTTCAGTGGTGTCACGATTCAATCCGATTACGATCATCATGTCACCGATTTGATCTGAAACCGCTGTGTTTCCCAAAGCATAGTTGCTAACTGTGTTAGCAACTAACACAGTGTACGTTAGCAACTAACACAGTGTACGTTAGCAACTAACACAGTGTACGTTAGCAACTAACACAGTGTACGTTAGCAAGTAACATAGTGTACATTAGCAACCAACACAGTGTACGTTAGCAACTAACATAGTGTACGTCAGCAACTAACATAGTGTACGTCAGCAACTAACATAGTGTACGTTAGCAACTAACATAGTGTACATTAGCAACTAACATAGTGTACGTTAGCAACTAACAAAGTGTACATTAGCACCTTACATAGTGTACGTCAGCAACTAACATAGTGTTCATTAGCAACTAACAGTGTGCACATTAGCAACTAAAGTGTGCGTTAGCAACAAAGTGTACGTTAGCAACTAACATAGTGTACGTTAGCAACACTGTGTACGCTAGCAACAAACATAGTGTACGTTAGCAACAAACAGTGTACGTTAGCAACAAACAGTGTACGTTAGCAACTAACAGTGTACGTTAGCAACTAACAGTGTACGCTAGCAACTAATAGTGTACGCTAGCAACTAACATAGTTTACTTTAGCAACAAACAGTGGACGCTAGCAACAAACATAGTGTACGTTAGCAACAAACAGTGTGTACGCTGGCAACAAACATAGTGTACGCTAGCAACAAACAGTGTGTACGTTAACAACTAACACAGTCTTGCTAAAATAGTTAGCAATACGTTAGCAAGTACATTTTGGGAAACGCACCCCTGGTGGGGTTCAGAAGTCGGAGCGGAAACGCAGATTGGGAGTTGAGAGGTTGTCAAAAGCAACAGACGCCGTGGCAGCAGCAGCAGCAGCGGAGTGATAAGGAGCAAAACAAGGCCCAAATATAACCACGCGCGTTTATGGTGCAACTCTGTTATCTGCTCAGAGATTACGCGTATTTAAAAAGGGCAGAGAGATAAGATGACATCACTGTTTGACTTACCCAGCATGCCTCAGTCTTTACTTCTTATATTTTGATGTGTGTGTGTGTCTTACATCTACAACGAGTACGACTTCAGCAGGAAGGAAGTCACCCGACTCATTCATGCTACAGTATTCGGCGTCGCTGCAAGAGTTTGGACGGCTGGACTGGCTAAACTGGCTAAACTGGACAGCATGACCTCACTTAGAGCTGGACACATAAGAGAAAATGATTCTGAAATCATCCCAGCTTTAATAGCTGTACAAACCCCACGAACGCTGCAAACAAACACCAAAATAAGCGTTCATTATTCGTATTCGTAACCGAGGTAACAATCCGATTAATACGCGATACTGATTCGCGGTCATATCGGCCAGTCCTAACCTCGCTGTTACATCATCTCCATCCTCCGTCCCTTATCATGCTAATGAGTAAGGATCACAGGTTGGAGTCGAGTCTGCGAGTCGTGCCCTGATGACTATGTAAGGAGATGGTTTTAAAGAGCAAACATAACCTCCGCTTACAGCACACTTTAATAGCGAGTTATCAAGCCTAACTGCAGCATCAGCCCACAAAACCAGTTACGTTACATGTTACAGCGACAAGTGTGACTCCGACTCAAGAAAAATAAGCCGCTTGCAGACTCTTACGTGTCTCATACAGTACCGCGCAAAGGTCTTGACACCTGGTTTCTTTATGGTTTGCTGGGAAAATGACAACAATATGGATAGTGACGTATTGCAAACAAACACGTAAATACTATTCCTCAAGACGACATTTAAAAAGACACAAAAAGGTCTAGATATCTGAACGCAAAATGTGAAGAAATGAGGGTTGATAGACAGACAGACAGACAGACAGACAGATAGATAGAACAAGGGACAAACTACATTGGATGGATGGATGGATGGATGGACGGATGGATAGACAGATAGACAGACAGATAGACAGACAGAAGGTAGATAGATAGATAGATAGATAGATAGATAGATAGATAGATAGATAGATAGATAGATAGATGGAACAAGGAACAAACTACACTGGGCGGACATGCAGATTTACAGATAGACAGACAGAAAGACAAAGGAACAAACTAAATTGGATGGATGGATGGATGGATGTCCAGACAGACAGATGTTTAATTACCACAATTTACAACACTAAACAATAATTCAATGTATGCACATACCACAAAGTCTGCTACAATACAACTTCTTTTTTATATACATATATATAAATTATACTATCTATTATTATATTATATACAGTACGTCTTTTATATATACATAAACTCTGTCTTTGACAGGTTAGACGTGTAAAGTGGAACTAGTCAAAACAGTCTCCAGTTCTACTGAAATCCCCCTTAACAGCAGGACATTTCTCTGGTAACTTATGGAGGGATCTTCATTACCAGTCCAAAGCGGTGTCTCAACTGATGTAATAACGCCTTAGTAGGTAAATAAGTGAGATTCTGGCTCACCGGCTTTTTCTCTCAATCTCTCTATCTATTTAAATAAACACTAATTACTAACTTACAGCTAATGGTGTGTAACTATTTTACCCATTTTTGATATGTTTAAGCTCATTAGCTTGGCTAACAAGAAGCCAACTGACATTACACAGCTCTCTAGTGGCTCTAATTGGCGGCCTATTGTTACATGACACAGACACTTGACGTAAGCTGGTGAGCTGGCTCTGATCACATGATCGCCGTTGTTTGTCGCATAGTGAAAAAATTCCTAGGAAATCAAAGTGTGCGCCAACACGTTTGGCTTTTTAAAAGAACAGACAGCACAGCTGTTTTACACACCTGACGGAGGAATAATCAGACCAAGTCCAAGACACACTATGTATTTTAAATACACTCCAGACTTCCAGACCTCCGGACATGTTTTAGGGTCTTATCTTGTGTTGCCTTAACAACATTTCTGGGTCTGGAGACTGAGGCAGACTATGGCAGAAGAAAACGTATGGCATAAAAGGACGAGACTGCGTTTTTAAATATATATTTTAAAAAATTTAAACGCTACTTTTGGGGTGTTTTCATCTGGAGCGTTTGTTTCTTAACCCTGCAATCGAACTCAAGTCTGCACCAAAACAACTGATTCAAAACTGTCTCGATCTAAGCTCTGTCTAGAAACAGCTTTTTGTCTCACAGTCTAATGTCCTTAGAACCAAACTGGGAAATGGACAGCTAAAAGGTATCGATATTTAAGCCCTCAATGAGAATAATCTTATGGAAATTTTGGTGAAATTTGCACATTTTCTGTAGAGCCTGTTTTGTTGGTAGTTAGAATCAAAGATCACTACGTAAGATGGAATTTTATGCTTTGTGTTGTATTGAGCACCAAAGAAGTTCAACGTCAAAAACGAAGCATCTGCCCTGTTGGCATGGGCGGTTAAATAGACATTTACCCCCCCATCACACCGGACCAATTTTTGGAGACACTAACTGGTGGATCAACAGTCATAAGCACCCAACTTCTACTGAGGCGTCTGACAGGAAGTTCTCAGCCCATTTCCGGTGTTGTTTTGGAAGATAAATAGGAACTAGACCAAAAAAAGCTTGTAACCAATGAGAACACAGTTTGCTGGGAGGTGACCTGACTAATAATGTTTATCTATGGAGTAAATGGCAACTTTCAGCAATAATTCTCCCTAATTCCGAACAAAGCTGTTTAACTAGGGATTTATAAACACCCATTTTGGAAGGCATCCCAAATCCATACTCTTTGGCCACCTGGGAGATGATGCCAGGTCCAGCTTTAGAACCTGTTAAACCACATCTTTAAAACACAAACACACACATAAACACACACACAAACACACACACATTTCCACGTAATAAAGAAGTGATTTTTACCTGTCAGCTATCGTAGACTGTGAGCCGCTCATTGGGCTTCCGTTTGCTTGTTTCTTCAGGTCTTTACCCAACTAGCATTTTACCAAGGTAAAACACCCTTGTTTGTGTCATAAAAACACACAACAACAAAAATCTGAGTTCGGGGCTTAAATCCAAAGTGGAACACCGCCTCATGCAGAAAGACGGAGGCAAAAAAAAAAAAAAGACGAGTTGCTTTTTAGGCAATTCCACTCTTTTTTGGAGCAGGATGTGTCATGGAAACCCAAATTGTGGGAATAATCGAAGGTAAACACCCTCAAAAAGAACACACACCGACCAAGAAGCTACTGGTACTCGATTCCCACAGCGGTTATTCCACATAAATCATCTCCTGGGAGTGTATTAAACCGGGAGGAGAAATGTTGGAAATGGACAGGACTTTATTCCTCAAATTCCAACACATTTACACGACGCCGCCGCCGCCGCCGCCGTCTCGCCTTAGACGTCCACAGAGCTCAACGAGTACAAGCAAGGCTAAAAAATCGGTATATTTCGATAGTCTGGCATTGAATACGAATATTCTGAGGGGAATGTTGCTCGAATTTGGCCGATTTCGCCCCCCAAGTGTTAGTCTGTGGCCCTGTTTTATTTTTGTGTCCGTCAGAAATTACCCCCCGGCATTCCCAAAACTGAACGCGATCCCTTTAACTGGAAGCGTGAACCTTCGAATCTCGCATAAAATGTAATTTCTGACAGGATTTGCCTTGTTTCGTCTCGAATTATGACTGTAAAACTTGGATTAATGATCTTGTCTGTGTGTTCCGAGGCCTCTTGCTCGGTAGTTGAATGGAAATGGGACTTTTTTCTCGTCAGGAAGAAATGCGTCTAGTTCGTCACTATCCCTTTGTAAAAAAAAATCAGTATCCGAATGGTCGCTTCAAAACATCACCAAAAAAATCGCCCAAAAAACCTTCCGAGGTTATTCCTTCAAAAAGCTACTCCAAAACTTCCAAAATCCCCCAAAAACATTTTCCACTGAGTGGGGAGCAAAACCCGGCAGGAAAACTTTAGGATCCTTTGATGTCAACCAGGACGAGACTGTTCCCAAACCAGGAATTTCTTCACCAAAGCGACATTCAAACAATATATTAACATTAAAATGCAAAAGAAGACAGTCCCTTCTTTCTTTCTTTACTTCTGCAGTATTACCCAACTGGAAACTCGGGTTTTTAGGGATTTAGTCAGCTCCTTCCCCTCCTTGTCTCCATGTTTTTCGAAATTCAGTAGTTTTTTTCGCCCCCCTCTTCGTATTTTTCCCCCCCTGAACAAAATCCGTTCCGTGGGAATGGTGGCGCGTCGAAACGCAGCGGCGCACGGTGTTCCTAAAACAAGCTGTCAAAATTGCGCCGGGTTCCAAGAAAAGGCGACGAAGAATATTGGTAAAATCCACATAATTCCCGACTTTCGGCCAAAAAATTTACATCCCTGGATTCCTGCGCTTTGCAACGCGCTTCACTCCCCCTCGGTTCTGGGTGTATCCCTCCGCCGCCCGCGTGCTGCTCGCTCCCACTGAATAAAACAACCTCCCCACACACACACACACACACACACACACACACTCTCCTTATACATGAAGATTGATTTTCACACACACATACACATACACATGCACACACTTCACATATAATACATAATAATTATATATATATTTTTTTAAACCACTTTTGAGTCACTTTAAACTTAAACGACCTTCTCAATATGGAAAGTAATTTTTCCATTTATAAATCATTAGCCACACGCCATTAGTTACATTAGATGATATTATCAGTTATATTATTAATATATCAATTAAATATATTCCACTATTTATATTTTTATAAATACTTAACAACAAAGAGGGAAATAGGACTCCATCAAACACTAAACTTAGAAACTTTCACTACAGCTAAAGTCAAATGTGAGATATTTACATGGGAGCATAATTATTTGAACAACGTCACTTCGGAGTACGAATGGAAATGAAATATTTTGCTTCAATTTGTTTTTATTTTTTATTAGAAGTTTTATACAGAGAACAATGGCGCCACCTGGTGGCCGCTCCGCGCGTCAAACGTTGACCTGCTCCAGTGTCAAATTACAGGCAAAACCGGATCGATCTCCATAAATGACCAAATGAAAGACCTAAGCGACAATAACATCACACTGTATGTAACAGCAGGTAAACACTTTGCAATTAGCAGCTCAAAATCACCTAAACATGACCACCATACACTCTAAAATCAATAACTGTATGCTATTTTGAAAAAAAGAGAAAAATATTTTAATAGTAAGTCATAACGTGTAGATCTCTCATGTGTGTAGGATTTCCTGAGTTAAACTTGTTTGGTTACTGCTTGGCCACGAAAGCACATTATGCACTGCGTTTGTCGTCAATATATTAATATGTAAAAAGAAGTGAATATTTAATGATATTGCCGTCCTTAATGAACCCAAACTGGATGATAAATAATGAGAATCCAGAGCTCAGACATCTTGGGTCGGACAAATACACAAGCGAATAACAGACTTGAAGCTACACATTGTGATTCATAAATTAATTTGTTAAAATATGGCAGTTAGATCAAAGTTTAATCTTGATAAAACTGGTCTAGACGCTAAGGGCCAGTTTCCCAGTTGGGGATTAAGCCTAGTCCTAGACTAACTGTGAGTTTGAATGGTAAATCTACATTTTTACAACTTACCACTTTTACAACTTACTCCAAGACTAGGCTTATTACATGAGCAAGAAATCAGCCCTAAACCTTAGTCCTAGTCTTGGATTAAGTTGCAGTAACAGTGGAGATTTACCATTCAAGCTCAAAGCTAGTCTAGGACTAGGCTTAATTAATCCTCAACTGGGAAATGGGCCCTAAAACTCTATGGACTGGTTTCTTGCTCATGGATTATTAGGCCTAGTCTTGGACTAAGTTGGGATACCAATGGAGATTTACAGTCTAAACTCGAAGCTAGTCTAGGACTAGGCTTAATTAATCCTCAACTGGGAAATTGGCCCTAAAACTCTATGAACTGTTTTTTTTTTGCTCATGGATTATTAGGCCTAGTCTTGGACTAAGTTGCAGTAACAATAGAGATTTACCATTCAAGATCAAAACTAGTCTAGGACTAGCCTTAATCCTCAACCAGGAAATTGGCCCTAAAACTCTATGGACTGGTTTCTTGCTCATGGATTTTTTGGCCTAGTCTTGGGACTAAGTTGCAGTAACAGTGGAGATTTATCATTCAAGCTCAAAGCTAGTCTAGGACTAGGCTTAATTACTCCTCAACTGGGAAATTGGCCCTAAAACTCTATGGACTGGTTTCTTGCTCATGGATTATTAGGCCTAGTCTTGGACTAAATTGGGATACCAATGGAGATTTACAGTCAAAACTCGAAGCTAGTCTAGGACTAGGCTTAATTAATCCTCAACTGGGAAATTGGCCCTAAAACTCTATGGACTGGTTTCTTGCTCATGGATAATTAGGCTTAGTCTTGGACTAAGTTGCAGTAACAGTGGAGATTTACCATTCAAGCTCAAAGCTAGTCTAGGACTAGGCTTAATCCTCAACCAGGAAATTGGCCCTAAACTCTATGGACTGGTTTCTTGCTCATGGATTAAGCCTAGTCTTGGTCTAAATTGTAGTACCAATGGATAATTACAATTCAAATTCAGAGCTAGTCTAGGACTAGGCTTAATCCTCGACTGGGAAATTGGCCCTATGAACTGTTTTTTTTGCTCATGGATTATTAGGCCTAGTCTTGGACTAAGTTGCAGTAACAATAGAGATTTACCATTCAAGATCAAAACTAGTCTAGGACTAGGCTTAATCCTCAACCAGGAAATTGGCCCTAAAATTCTATGGACTGGTTTCTTGCTCATGGATTATTAGGCCTAGTCTTGGACTAAGTTGAGATACCAATAGAGATTTACGATCCAAACTCAAAGCTAGTCTAGGACTAGGCTTAATCCCCAACTGGGATATGTGCTCTATAAGTGCTTAATATATTCATGATAAGCACGTTCATGACCCTGAGAGCGCCAAAAAATCACAGCCTTTACTTTGTCTCTCAGTAGAGTTCCCCGCTTCCTTCGTTACGTGTTAACTAACATAAATGTTTCAGCAGAAGGTCAGTTTTTAATGCTGACATTTTGTTTGCTCGCGTAGTTTGCCGGCAAGGTTTAAAGGTTTAAAGCGATGTTTTCTAACAACATTGTGTTTAGTCCCCGCTTCTTCCGCTACTGCTATCATTTCCCGGCGTGACCGTTGAAGTTGGAGTTGGAGTCGTGTTCGAGTTTGCGTCGCTCCTGCCAGCGCCTGTACTTGGTCCTGGTTTTTCGGCAGGCGAAGCGGGCGATGTCCACCATGAAGAGCCAGGAGAGGCCGTAAATGGCCAAGCCGCCCCACTTCATCACGGCCCGGGGCCGGGGCGAGGCCAGCTCGCAGTAAAGCATGCGCCCGCCCACGCCGATGCGCACCGAGGCGAAGAGGGCGATGAAGAGCAGGTCGACGGCATCGCCGACCAGGCTTTCGTAGCGGCCCGTTTGTTTGAGGAACCAGCGGGCCTGCAGCAGCGGGTTGGTGATCTCGCTGCCGAACAACACCGCGCACACCTCGATGCCCGACTCGCCCAGCCACAGCGGCAAGACGATACCCAGGATGCTCAGCGTGTGGTGGGCTAGCATCACCGGACCCTCGGTGCGGAAGTAGACGCACCAGGCCATGTCGAATAAGAAGTAGCCCAGGCTCAGCAGCAGCGCCACATTTTGGAGAGGCGTGTTCTCCGTTCCTGCAAGACACGATGAGAAACCTCAACCTCAACTCTGGGAAGAGAAGCTTTGGTCGGACGGGATTAGTCTTCATGGAGCATCTTACCGGCGTGTGTGAAGGGCCACGGGCCGTCGACGAAGCCGATGTAGGCGGTCACGCCAACGATGAGGATTCCGTGGATGAGAGTGACCAGTCTGCAGTTCCACTCAGGACTCCGCTTCCCGTTCGCGTAACACAGCAGCAAATAGAGGAAGAACCAACAGCTCGCGCTGACGCACGTCTCCACCAGGAACAGCGGCATGGCTGAGCTGCGAAATTCAGAAAATATTAGACATTTACAGCATTCCGCACCTAGGGCGGCTAAAAGTACAAATACTTTTACCCCTAAAAGTAGAAGTCTTTACCAAAACATTTTTGCGACTAGTGCAAATACTAGTAGTATAAAGGTACTCCTAAAAATTACTGATTTTAAAAGACATAAAAGTACAAGTACTCCTAAAAAAAATTCAACTTAATATTACTATTACTGTATGTTTACAAAAAAATGGCAAAATTACTTGTACTAAAAGTACAAGTACTCCAAAACTGTTGATATTTACATCTTAAAGTGCCAGAATTCATAAAAACAGACACACCTACAAGAGCAAAATTTGCAAAAAAAAAAAAAAAAAAGCAAAATTACTGATTACTAATTTATTACACCTAAAAGTATAATTATTCCTAAAATTAACTTACTTAACACACTTCAAAGAACAAATTCTCTAAAATGGCTTACTTTTAGACCTTAAAGTAGAAGTGCTCCAAAAACGACTTAGTTTTGCCCCTAAAACTGCAAGTGCTCCTAAAAAAGACTGGTTTTAAAGGTAAACACTGAAAAGTACAAGTACTGGAAAAATTACTCACTAAATATTCCTAAAAAATACCTCACTTAACAGAAATGACAGTACAAGAATTGCTAAAAATGACTTACATAATATACAAAAGTACAAGTACTCAAAAAATACTAGTACACTTAAAAGTGCAAGTACTGAAAAAAGAAAAAATTCCTAAAAATGAGTTACTTAACACATCTAAAAGTACAAGGTCTCCAACAAATGACAGGTTTGATACATTTTAACATACGAGTATTCCAAAAAATGCTGACTTACACACCCAAATGTAGAAATACTGCAGATTTTACACACAAAAGTACAAGTGCTACTAAAAATCATCGATTTAATAAAAGTACAATAACGTAGACGTTTCCCCGACGTTATTACTTCCACAAGCTTTTCAGCATTAAAGACGTTCTCCTTTTTTAATCTCACTTCCACTCTAGATTTAGTAACGCCGCCATCGAAGCTCGCCAGCCTCAAGGAGAGCGGCACACGTTACCTCAGCGGCGCTACGCTCCCTCCTCCGCTGCCAAGAACATTTCAGCATTGTCTCTCAGCGTTCACCTCTGACCCCGAGCTTCCCGTCCACCACGGCCTCTTCCACCACCAACACCACCTCCTCTTCTTCTTCTTCTTCCTCCTCCACCTCCTCTTCAGACCTCCTTCGTCGCATCACATATGACAGCACACTCACATTTTCCACCACGATCCCCTCGCCAAAAACCCAGGTCCCTCGCTCCGCTCCCCCGAGTGGACAAGCGGGCCTGAGCTTCTTAAGAGATTAGCGTCTCAGCACTTCCCCCTGTCCGAAACAAGATGGAGCCACCATCACACCATGCCCATGATGCAACAGGAGGAGAGGAGAAAACAGGGGAGAAATCATGTTGTCATCAAACACAGTAGGGGGATATAAAGTTCATATATATACACA
>JAVGVS010001223.1:0-28612 GCA_032718565.1 Distichodus sexfasciatus
AAAATAGTAACTACATGTTAGTGTTGCACAAAAAAGGTATTTTCAAAGATTAATCAAGGATCAGACAACTTGCATTAATGACTTTGCTTTAAATCTTAATTTTCACCACCAGATTCACCTCTAAACCCACTCTTCAAGTAATGTAATGTCTGCTATAAAATCAGAAGTTGCATAAACGTGAAGGTCTTAAAGATGTCAAAGAAGTTTAAAGCCCCATTAAGCCAGGTTTAACTTTTTCTTTACTTGGACTACATTTATTGTATCCTATAAACACAGGTCAAGAAACATTAATTCTATACAGCAACAGCATGTTGAAAAAAGCAGACCGACATTTATTTCTATATCAGCTACAGCCTGCATTCTTCCCCTTTTAGTCAGAAGTCACCGACCAGACACAGTTTGTCAACAAATAAAACCTAGCTTCCCACAATCGACACCTTGTAAACTGTATGTTCCGAATAGGTTTTATCATAACATCTGTCGAAAGAGCAGCTGCGAAAAACTAAAACAATGGAACTGAAGGGGGATTTCTCTCAATCTTAGACCCTCAACAACAACCCACCGGACTGCTGTAATTTTATTACCATGACAGCAGTCTGAAAAACCATCAGTAAACAACTGGTCTGGTGGTCCCGCATGGTGAAAACACTGCACAAATTAGAAAAGTGGTTTCAATTGGTGCAGTCATTTCACCTTTGTTGTAGAGACCCTTAAAGATGGCAAGCTCCTTGTTAACAAGGTGTTTCGATCTTCATCATTCAAGATTTAACTCAGTTGAGGCTCTTATGAACCAAAACATCCACAAAGTAATTGACAGTTCTAAAACATACTACTGTACTAACCAACACGACTGGAGAAAATACTGTATCTCTCCTGGGAAGAATGGGCCTCATTCACCAGCCGCTCTTAACAAGAAATTTGTTCTTAGAACCCACAGTTCTTGCACAGATTCTGACATGCGCTAATGGTTTCTTTTTTCAAGACTTATGTCTAGGTAAGAACAGGATTCGGGTCCTATCGTGTCATCACGTCAGACCTGCATTGCTAAGTGGATAGCTAAGGAGATAGACGAGCCTAAGCTTAGTGCTGTATGTGTTATTGTTTTTGTTTGGACTTTTGTGAATAAAAGAGTAATGTTTCAGTCAACTCCTGCATCTGTGTCCTCTCTCTCACAAAGGGCCCCCTGAGGAACATGATGGTGCCGGTAGTTTTAAGGGGACTGCCACTGATTTCTCATGAGGCCACGAGTGTATCAATACCCTTTCTGGAAATCTTATCACCTTCAGTGTGTGAATATTTGGTTGTGAGACAGTTCCTAGTTTATAAGAGCATGAATGAAAAAACCTGGATTCCGAACTATCAACAACTTCCCACACAGGATGTGTACACATCAGGGGATCTATTACCACCGGAAATTGGCACCAAACTTAGTCAATCACGTTACATCAATCTGATGAGTCTGGAGAATATTAAAGTCATGTGTGTTAGATTTATGATTTGGATCTGTGTAAAATTGTAGATCAGGAACACCAACCAACACGGCTTATGAACCTATAAAAAATGCACACATATTTGCTCTGCAAAACAATTCCATAGAGCACTTACCATTTCATCCTTCTAGGCAGTGAAGTTTTTACACACATCCTGTAGTGGAAACATAATTTTCATCATTTAATTTAGTTCTTAAAATGTTCACAGCTCGATGTTAATATAACAGAAAAATTACATGGAAGATTTTTAAAAAAGTAACACTTTTTGAAATAATAAAGTCAATTAGAGTGTCTATATGGGCAATACTATATAGTAGCTCTGTAGGTATTATATTGACAGCATAATGATCTTGCAAATAGGCATGTTGTTATTATCTAACAAAGTATTTCTCTACTATTTTACTTGCTAACTTTTATTTTGAACTTTTCTTTTTCTAGCAAAAGGTATGTTACGTTCCTTTGAGTGGTATTCAGAAATGGACCACTGTAGAACAATCATTCATTCATTCATTATCTGAACTGCTTAATCCCAACTGAGGTCAGGGAGGGACCGGAACTATGGATCTGGGTGGGAACAATCCTGAGCAAGTAACAAGGGCCGCCCAGGGCTTCACACTCCACACAATCTCCTCATATTCACACCCTCTGAGAGGACAAATTTCAAGTCATCAGATAACCTACAATTGCATTTGTGGAGACTGTAGGAGAAATCGGAGCACTGCGGACAAAACCTAAGTGAACACGGGGAGAGCATGCAAACTACACAGAGAAAGGCTGCCCGACCTGGGGCTCTAACCCAGGATCTTCTCGGCGTGAGGAGCCAGCGCTAACCACTGCGCCACCGTACCAGCCCTCTGTAGAGCAATCCAACTGAATTGTCCAAATATCATTCCATGGCATCCTTTATCGTTCTGTACCATTCATGTCCTATCTGTTTTGATATTTTGTGCAGCAAACATGTCTGTAACATCTCTCTTTGCATATTTATAATATGCTGTATCAATGTGTTACATGTTCTTACCTGGATGTGCACAGGTGATGCAGACCCACCAGTCCACCAGTTACACTTGGGCTCCGTGAGGGACCAGTAACACCCAGCAGAGATACAAGCTGCACATCTGCAAATACAACAAACAACAGCGTCTGACTGCTATTATAATTTAGTTACAGAGAGTTGGCTCCGTGGTGGGAAAGGTACCACTGTAAAAGGTACCACTGAGGTACTCTGGGCAGGGTACTGTTCAGCACTGTTTTCCATTGCCAAAAAGCTGCTATTCCTTCACAAATGCACACAGGTCACATGTTGTTATGGCATACGATGTGCTTATGCTATAGTAATAATACTTACTTAAATTCAGTGCAATAGTGTACAGATAACTGCAGTGGCTTCTCAACATCATAAACATTTTCCACATGAATGTACCCTCTACATGACATACACAGATAATCTACTGTAGTTTGGTACAAAATGTAATATTACTTCATGTGCTACAACATGTAATTCTACAGTATATTGCTGGCTAGCGCACTGTTGGAGAAGATTTACCAAATGATTGTCACCTGTTATAAAGTGTTACAAATTGTTGAGCCATTTTGTGCTGTAACTGAATATGCACCTTACGAATATGGATTTGATATCTTAGTATTTATAAGCAGAATTTTGAGTGATATTTCCTAGTACATCTAAGAACTGTATTGATATAAAGTAAGTCATCGTAATTCCTTAAATGAATTGGCAATTGATTGTGAATTTGATATAAAACATAAGAACAAAGACTGGCAAGCTAGCTGAAACAACACAGTCTTTTGACATTCTTTCTCATGTAAAGTCAAGGAATTCATCTTTTTGTTTGAACCAGTTTAAGTAATGATACAGAGATCCAAAAGAAAATTGCTGGTTAAGACTTTTTATTTTCGTCATCAGTGTAAAGAACTCCGGGTTAAGGGCTAGTGAGTCAACAGGCTGCACTCATAGAATGTATCTGTGTTTTCTTTCTTTCTTACCCTGTGATCGGCAGACAGTGCCTCATTTTTTAGGCTCTCCTTGAGTGTTGATTTCCTGTAACGGACAGTCCATGTCTGCATAATAACAAAAAAGGGCAAATTATAGTCATAATGTAAATATAAGCAGCTGTCTGAGCAGCAGTTTATGGCTAAATTAATAAACTGTTTAAATCTGACCATTAGGAGGTGCTTGCTGAAACTACAGGAGCAGTTGGAAACACTGCATTTTTCAATCCCTTTTTCCATTTTTGGTGATTGAATGGTGGACTTTTGCTTTGACTCGGTGATTTCAAGGTCATCTGTGTGAGAGAATACATTAGCAGATTTCACCAGTTTACAAAACATAAATATTGAGGCCGCTAGTTTTCAATAGGTGTCCAACAAAATTTGTGACCAACCTGCCCCAGGAGACATACTTTACACACTGAAAAAGAAACCAGTTTCTCCTGAAATGAAACTTCAGGAATGAAATCCAATGGTGCTCTCCTGTGTACATACTAATGTCATGCAATAAACAGAAGAAAATTATAATTAAATCAAAAGTACTTATTTGAAATTCTTCAGATGCAAAAGCATGTTCTATTATACATTTTTCAATATAAAAAAGCGGAATAACTAGCTTCGGATCAAAGAAATTGAAGTTTATAAAACCTAACAGTGTAATTCAAACCCTGACATAGATTTACTAGAAAGAAAAAAGTAGAATAAGCAAAAGAATAACAATAAAATAACAGAAACCACAGAGTCTTACTCAACAAGCTGGTGTAAAAAGAAACACACTAAGCAATTTTTATCTTTTTTCTCATACCCACCATGACGATACCCTGCACCAATATATAAGTATCTCATGGCTGTAGCAGCTCTTTAACAAAAACAAAGAGGTTATGTACTAGGTTGCCCATTACATTCAGCATTAGTCATGTGATGTCTGCTTGTCTTGATAGTCTGTCGCGGCAGTCACGATGCAGGGCAAAATAAAAATAAAAAATGTGTGTGTGTCTGATTTAAATGTACTATTCTAAACTTTCTGGATATAAACATACAATATCTAGTAAGTAACTCATATTTAAGGGGTTCTTTAAAACTACAAAACCTGCGTTATTCACCTGCTTCATGCATGCAGTCTCTCAAAGTAGCATAAGCGGAAAATAGTAGCAGGCAGGAAAAGCGCTTGAAATGGAAAGATTTAATTACATAAAAAAAGCTATGCTTGTCGGTCCTTATGGGAAGTATTTTTGGATACAAAAGGATGATGCTGACCAAAACATATTAGCATCGGGTGCCAGACATTTGCACAACTGGGAAGCACTAAATTGTTTGACCATTTAAATCGGCACCACAAGAAGTACTGTGTAGCCGAATGCAAAAGCCAGATCAGATTGCAAATAAGAAGCAAATTGTGCCTTTGCATTTTTACTACTATTGCTTTTGCTATAATTTGACTTGAAATAATAAATATTTTTTCAGTACCGTATAAAGTTTAGTACGTTGTATTTATCTCTGAATGCAGCGGCGTTTTTAGTGCCACCTTAAAAAAATCTAAATTACCTTAAAAAAATATATCTAGATTCACGAGATTAAATATGCGTAATATTTGATCAAACTCGAAACTACGAGAATAAAGTCAGCGAAATGTTGCGAGGAATAAAAGTCGAAAATATGCGAGAATAAAATTAAGAATATTCCCCGAGAATAAAGAAATGAGAAATATTACGAGAATAAAGTGAATCAAATTATATCAAACTACATTTAACTAAAGATTTTAATAAACCTTACACTTTGTGATTGATGTTATGGAGTCTTCGTGAAACTAACTCACTGGGCGCGAGCAGCGATGTATTACAGAACATATCCTTAAACATTCAGCGAAATTAAACTTTATTCTCATAACATTTTAAATAAAATATATTTACTAATCTGTTTTCAAAAAAAGAAGTTGTTGAATAAATGTTAAAAGTTACCTATTTTGTCACTCGTAATTCCTTAATATGATATTGAAGTGTCCTCTTTTGTTCACAAAATGAGTTCCCTTTCATCAGGGTAAAAAGCAACATTCATTAGTAATTTCATAACATATTTCGAGCTTTGATTTGCCTGAATTGACAGTGAATAAAGTGGAGTCAAACTGTTTATAGAAACATACAAAATAAGCCAAAAAAGTATTTTATTTCAGGGGTTTGAATTCTTCTACATTTTTTATTCTTTGAAAATGCTTTAAAATTACCCCAATTGTTATTCTTGAATTATTGTTGTTGATTTTTTAAGCAGTTCAAAACACCCACCGAAATGAACATAAATAGAATTTGTACACCATAATATATATACATAGGAAAAAAATATATACATAATGTAACTTTTTCCCAATAATAAATTGCAACCCTATTATGTACGTTCAACGCTTAGAGTTTATTATAATGTCCTATCAGCGTACATTATTTCTACAGAAAGCAAAAAAGTAACATTTGAGGTACAAACCAGTCGTGAACACTGATTGCACCCCATGTCGGTGGGAGGTTTTTAATTTAAAAAAATTTGCCCATTTGACTCAAATGCCATCTTCTTAGATAACATCTTACTACCTATACCTCAATTCATTTTGAGAAGATGAAGATTCTCACAATATGGCTGTAGCTTAATCATGGTGTATTATTTCCCAGGAAAATAAACATTCTTTACAAAGAAAGAACTCCCATAAAAGCAGTTCAAATACCATGACTACAAGTGCTGAAGTGTCACGACATTATTAGCAATTACATATTTATAAAGATTTATAGGCCAGGAAGTATGTGAACAACTCACTTTGGCGAGGATTAAACACCAGCCACAGAAAGAGGTCCAGAAGCCCTGCAGTCTTTCAATGTGTTGTATGCCACACTGAGTCCATAGCAAATCTGTCACAGTGAGCTAAAAAAAAGACATATACATACATAAGCACCTAACCATTAGAATGTGTTTAGTTTTAAATTTACTCATAATATCGGCCAGATGATTTTGACAACAGTTCTAAAAACTCACTTGATTCTTCATTGCTATGTAGATGTGTTTATGATCAACTGGAATTAGAAACAGCATTTTGGAAGCACTGCTCTATCATCATCAGATCTGTATAACACTGTGGCACAGTCCGATTTGAAACCTTTGTCTAGAACTAGCTGTAGACAAACACAAAAACAATATGATATCAACAATCAGTCAATATGCATAATATTACAATGGGGAATTACTAGATATATAGAATACACATGTCCATTACATGGTCTTTCGAATACATAGATTCATTGAAGTGGAGCGGATCCTGGCCTGAATTCTAACATTGACAAAAACTTTTTGTGAAAATTACTGGACGTCAATTTGCATGTACGCATCTTAGAAATTACTCTATTATGTAGTATTTAATAGGCGAATTCTGATTTCTACTATGTTTTCGTCAGAAAGAAAAACAGACCTTCATTAACTGTCCATGTGCAGTTCGTTATTTTAATACCAGTCCAGGAATCTTTTCTTTTCTACTGCCACAGATGTTATCAGACTGTGTTTTGAAAACCACATTACTGGCAGCTATAAAATGGTGTGCTCTGCAAACAAATAGTGCGACATATCAAATTACAAAATTTAGACAGTTTAATATCAAATAGTATAAATTAAAAATTTATAATAATCAGGCTGAACTGTTGAAAAGATTTCCAGCTTTTTCTAACCTTAGCAGTACAAACAGGTACTGCTTTAAACCAGAAGGAACTCCTCTGTAAATTGAGTCGATTTTGAAAATAGCTGGGGCTGTGTTCACAAAAGGTGGTTGGAGTTTGAGCACTGAATATTCCAGTGAAGACAAAAGAGAACCAGAGGAGACTTAACAGAGGACAAGAGCTTTCTGCGGGGTTTGTCATCACAGCACTGTAATGTTGCACCTTTCAGGGATCTGACCATTTCTCCCTTTTTGACGCTATTCTTCATCCTCAGAGCACACTTTTTTGTTGATGCAGAATTAATGTTGGCAAATAGATAAGAGTGTGAAGATGCCTGGAAGCCGTTTACCCACTCAACATCTTTCTTCACTTCAATGCGGGCATCAGAGTTGTCATTACTAATTTTAGAGAAAATATCACCATGCTGAGACTGGAGAGTGTTCCACATATTTACACCACTATGAAAAGCTTGACAATCCTTCTGATTTTTATTACTCTTTCTGGCTCTTTCTTCATTCTCTTTTTAACCAACACAAATGTTCATTCCAGCTGAGGATCATCATCATAATCCAGAAAGCAACAAATGGGATTCATTCACAAGGCGGAATAGATATAATCTCTCTGCTTGAATGCTTTGGTTATATCATTTATATCAAGAACCTCACAGTAGCCGCATTGTGAAGTTCCACAGATAATCAGAGTGTTATTGGCGTGAAAAGGCAGTAAAATATTCACTTTGTTTGGATGTGTACCGTTAGATATGACCATGTACTTATCTTCTGATGGTCCGTGATTCATCTGGAGAAGGTGAATAAGTAACAACAAAAAACTTTATATCGAGGTCCCACTGCAAAGTTCCTGATTTCACCTTCCGGTATCCTAACATCAGCAGCCGAGCGTAAATGTCCATTCTTAGTAGAAAATGCTCCTAGAAAAAAAGGTCACCATTTTTTAATTCTTGGTGTAACACTTCACGGTTCCATCCAGCGGGTTAATGAGAGAAGTTGGTGCTGAATGTGACAGTAGCGTCTCTGTGTGAAGGATGGAAGTGGAGAGACTTCCGTGTGAGTCCTGTTCTTAACATCCCTATCTATCAAAATCACACCAAAGTGCATAGCCTCTTCTCCTCTTTATGCAGACTTTAGCCTGAAAATCGTATAATGGCACTTTGAGATTTGTTTTAAATGTAAAGTGCGTTACAAATCAAATGTACTAGTATTATTATTATTATTATTATTATTATTATTATTATTATTATTATTATTCTTACCTGTAAACATATAATGTTGACGACTTGTGAAAGTTATCTGGTTCTTCATTTCGTTTTCACCCTCTAGTAGTGACATTAAACCAATACAGGATATCCAGCGCCTGATGCATCGTGCTCGATCCCTCGCAAATATTGCATGGACTACTCCCATCCGGCGAACGCTATCATGGCATCAGAACCAGGGATGCGTGATAACTTTTTTCACAAGCCATCAGACTCCTGAACACACTTCCTGCCCCTCACCGCCTGCACCCAGTGTAAAAGTGTAAAAGTCAATTCACATTGTAGGTAATACTACATCCAAACTGTCTCTCTATCTACCTCTATTTCTAATTCTAGTTCTAGTTTAAAGTTATATTTAATATTCATATGCGTTTAAATGTATATTTTGGCACTTTTATTTATTATCATTTATTCCATATTGCCTTAATTGTTCTTTGTTCTTCCTACTGCACTGTTAAAACTGGAGCCCACGTCACGTGCAAATCTCTCTATGGCCTGCGTTTACTGCAGGTCTTGATGCTCCAATTCTGATTTGTTGCCTATATCCGATTTTTGACCTTCTGTTTACCGCGTTTTTTTCGTTGACCCATACCCGATTAAGCTTGTTACATGGCGTCATTAAACGCGATGAAGTACTAGGGTGCGCAGTTTTAATGGCGTACAGAATGCAATGCCTAGAAAATCCGATCTGCCTGTTTACGCGGCAGTCGCATTGGCACATATCGGTTATATCTGATTTATTCCACATATGAGCAGGGCCTGAAACCGATCTCAAAATGTCTCGGAATGCATGCATTTTCCTGTTTTACACTGTCGCCGACAGATCCGATCTATGTCACATATGAGACAAAAAATGGGTGGGTCACATTTAACTGACGTTATGGCGAGGCTATGTGTCATGTCTCCCCCTGGACAGTTTGCCCCGATGGCCACCAGAGGCCGCCAGAGAGACTACAATGACTGTTTTTCCCCGGGATCCTGGTTCCTTAATAATTTCTGTGTTTGTGTCTCATCAAAGTGTCCTTAATTTGGCCCTGTGATTATTGTTCTGTTCCGTCCCCTTAATTTAGTAATCTTAGTTTGTTAATTGGTTATGTTCTTGTCCCTCCTTCTGGTTGGTTAATCGTGTGATCTAATGGTGGCCTTAGGTGTCTCGTTTAGAGTTAATAATGTGTTTGGTCCTTATTTAAGTTCTGGTCTTCCTCTTGTCTTTGTCAGTCCACCCTCTGCTACCCGTTTGTGCACTAATGCCATGGCTGATTCCTGATCCCATGCCCAAGCCCTGCTGTCTGGTTCAAGTTTGTCTTTGTCTTGTGATCTTTGTTAGTATCTGTTAGCTGTATTAGTAGCAGCATTAAACGTATAGTTAGTATTAGTTAGTCACTCCCCTCGGCCCTACCTTCTAGAGTTAAGATGCTTACGTTATCTTAGGTTTGAGTGTCAGGTTAGTTTTAGGTTGGGTTCCTTATCTCATTCCTGATGCGTATGCTCCTTAATTCCGGTTCCAGTCCCCCCTTCGTTTCCTGTTCCTGGTCCCTGTGGCACGTTCTGGTTCTGTTCCCCTCGGACTGATCCTGGTCCCTCCTCGGAGCTCTGCAGTAGTATCTGTTTAGTAGATATTAAGTCTGTGTCTTGTGTTTCTCTGCCTGACCCCTCCTGATCCCCTTCCCTTCACGATTTGCACTAATAAAATATGGGGAGAAAGAAACCCTCCTGCAGCGTGCGTCTGCTTCTTTCCCGAAATGCGACACTATGTATATAGAGATGACAAAGTTGACTGACTTTCATTCTTTTATTATATTAAAAAAAGTTTTTCATGAGTTGTGAATGCTTTATCATTTCACCTTCATGTCTGCATTTTACTAGAAGAAAAGGTTAGTTGGTTGTCAGTTGTGTCTTGATAAGTGGTGGTTTAATGGTGGTGTATACTTGCCACTGGACCAAGTGGTTGGGTCAAAATTCTACTTTCAGCACTTCCACCACTTGCTCCCTGAGCAGAACCTTTAACCCCAAGGAGATAGTACCTCTGATTAGGAAGTGGATGTTGCTCTGCTAAATGCCATAAACAATTGATTGGAAACTCAAATAATAAGTGGGCACATTGTCACATGTTAAAGCCATTAAAGTCAATGCACTTATTATATAATTATTATTATTATTTTTGGGGCAGTTGGTGGCGTAACGGTAGGGTGTTTGCCCGTGATCAAAAGGTTTGCGAGTTTGAAATCCGCCAGCACATTAGAATTTACCATTAAGATGCAGCGTGAGCAGGTACCATTACCGAGGTGCTGCCCTTGTTAGCTGCCCACTGCTCTTTCACGGATGGGTTAAATGCAGAGGTCACATTTATAATTTCTTCACCTCCTTGCCTGGTGATTGACATTTTTCACATTGTTTCCTTTTTCAAAAAACTAAGCAGTAAGAAATCACTAGTGCTGTAAATGACCGTTCTTGCACAGGACATTTTATGACATTTATTTTTTAAGAAAGTTTTCTTGAAATGTTTGTGTATGTTTGTAGGAAAGAGTTTAACACAATGATACTTGTCCTTTGCCATTAGACATTTACATGTAATATTTGCTACCAACCTCTTGTTTCCTCTTGTGTACTGTTTACTTTTTAACATTTTCACACAAAATATATATATAATTGTTGTGTAACTGATTTGTTGTTATTTGTATTGGACACTCTTTGTCTAGCATTTTTCTAGTATATACAGTATCAGTGATTTTTTACATAGGTGTTTAAAAAAATAATACACATGTAGTGGTAATACTGTTTGCGTTTACCACCTATTTGCCCCTAAGCAAGACACTTAATCCCATGTTTATCCAGTAATACAGTCAATGTATATGAAATGTGAGTTGCTCTGGATAAATGGTGTAATGATGCAACAACTTCTCTGTCCCGTTGGTATTTCTTTTAGGCTATACCGGCAATCTCTGAACATATTCCACATTTGGTTTGTGGATGAGTATAGTTGAAAACTTGGTTTGTTACTCAGCAAATGGTAACACTGCCATTATGAAAATGATGTATAATCACCTGTGATATTAGTATACTGCTGAACTAAAAACAAGGAACTATACTCTCACTTTTATGCACTTTACAGAGATACAGTAAACAAGGATTTACTTAAGTATACTTGGCAGATGCTAACAAGCATTAAGAAAGGTCTATCAGTCATACATTTAAAGTTTAAGTTACTAGCCTTACAGTGTATACTTTGATGACCTTATTTTACCCATTCTAGCTTCTGACTTTGACGTAGAAATTACAATATATGTAGTATTTCACTTAAAATCTTATAAACTTTCATCTCCAAGTTTATAGTGAAAACTGAGCATTAGGGTGGACCAGCTTAGAACAAATACTACATGTGTGGAACTGAATCTTTCATTTTATGTAGTGCTATTAACACACACAGAAGCAGATCTATTGATGGCTGATTCTATTACTGTTTGAGTTGTCTACAACTGTTAGAGCATTGTAACAGATTTATACAGGATGACAATATAAGCCAGAATCACACACATACAGCACTGTGCAAAAGTTTTAGGCAGGTGTGAAAAAATGCTGTAAACAAAGAATGCTTTCAGAAATATAAATAATTGTCATGTCTCCCCCAGGACAGTTGGCCCGCCGGCCACTAGTGGCCGCTAGAGACGATATATATAGTTCCGCTTTCCTTCGATTTCAGGGTTAAATGGTGTGTATATGTCCTTTTTATGGTGATGTGTGAAACCTCCGCATACAGTTGTGTGTAATCCATGGATTCCCCGTCTGTCTGTGTCATATGCCATATATAAATTGATCCTTCCGTGTTAGTCTTTGTCGATTGCACCCCTCATTACCTCTGCCATGCTCCTTTGTCTAGCGTGTGCTATCTGTTGTCTGATGTCTTGTTCTGTCCCAGAAATCCAAAGTTAGGTTTGTCTGTGTCATGTGTGCTGTATGTTAGTTAGACATTTGGGAGATAGTTTAAGAGAGTTAGCCTCACCGTTAGCGTAGTTAGCTTAGCAATTAGCATAGTCACTTCCTGTTCACCTTTTCCCTTTAGCTTTAGCGTAGCAGTTAGCATTAGCCTTAGCATCTTTAGCCTTTAGCCTTTGGCGTAGCAGTTAATGATGATATTAAAGTTAGCTGGCAACTGGCTTGAAAATTAGGTTAGTCTTGGGTATTGTTCGTTCTGTTCAGTCTGTCCCTACCCTCATTATAGATGTGGTGAAGTTGCCCCCCAACCTTCTTCGTCCGTAAAATTGATGTGGCGTTGTGCTGCAAAAATTTTACGTTTACGCTTCTCGTTTAAAAATATTAATAAAGTTTCTAGAAGGTCATCCGGGTCAACAGCCCCACACACATTACCCAAATCAACAAATTATTAAAATGTTTGGCTACTTGTTGTCTTGCTAGTTTGTGCACGCCAAAATTATCGTTTGTGCTGCTTTCATTTGAATATCAGCCACAGTATTAATTTCAAGACGATGACGTCACCCATGAAGTTGGCCCCGCTACAAATGGCACAAATAAAAGTTAGTGCTTGGTTAGTGCTACGTTTGTGCCACAAAAATTATCATTGTACCACTTTCATTTTGGAATATTAGTATTAATTTCCAGAAGCGATGGCGCCAGCCAATATGTCCATATTCGAAGACGCGAACCCATACTCGTCGTTAGTGCTACGTTGTGCCACAAGGGAAACCACATATCTTGTACAGTTTTTTGAGATCTTCTGATTATGGATCATAATATTTTAAAATATTTAATTATATTATTTTTTGTATTATTTACTATATAAATATCCTGTAATATTTCTGTAAAATAAGCAATATGTATGATTTTGTAAAGCTCATCAGTCAGCAGCCTTGGTTTGCATTAAACTTAAAAACGTTCCTTTACTGTGAGACGTCTATGGTTTATTTATTGTAAACTTTTTTCCAAACTCAGTATAACACTCAAGTACCACGAAAGCCTTTTTTATTTATTTATTTAATTTTATTTTTTTTACTTCAAATAGCGTAAAGTTTGTTTCTGGCCCCTCCCCGCGGTTAAAAATTAAGCTATAGGCATTACAAGCAAACTTTGTGCAGCTTTCAGGTAACTTAACATGAATATCTAAAAATGTTTTCTATAACATAACAATCCGTATAACCGCCATTGACCACCCAACATCTCTAACTTTACCCCAATGAATGCTATTTGAAGCGGTGTTCTGACGATTTATGCTTTTTCCAAAAATTGGCGCAAATCCATCACAGAGTCTATCATTCGCGCTACCCCATCGAAAAATGCTACCTAACAGATGTATTCCTGTTTGTGTACTTGCATTGTGCATTATGAAAACAACATGATTAGATATTCAGATATGTTTTTAAATTAAACATTTCAGGGGTTGATAGGCTAATACAATTATCAAATAATGCTAAATATTGCATTATCACAAAATAGTACCGATATTCAAACCCTGTGTGTTGTAAGAATACGGAGAGCATGATTGGACACTATTATATTGTCTTTATTTACATTTTTCAGTGATATTTAGAGCTAGGCAGCTTAATAAGCCCAATCAGTTCCACTAGAAAGCACAAATCGATGGGAAGCATAAATCGTCAGCCCACAACACCTGGCCTACTTTATGCATTACTATTGCTCAAATGATTGGTTCCCCAACATGTAGAATTATAACATTGTATATGGCCTTAAAGTACAAATTACACGACAAAACATTTACACCACAAATTTACATACATTTCACCTCCAGTTGATTTCTTAAAAGGGGTAAAATAATGCCTACAAGAGGAATAAGCTAATATAACAGAGTTCATCTTAGCATCTTAGAGCTAGTTGACCACCTTAACCAAGATAATTTAATCACAAACGCATTTCACTAAATATTAAAGCGTGAATATCCTTTATTGCATGCTTGTGTTTAATTTACTTCCGTATAACAAGTACTATAACAAAAATAGATCAATATCTCGTTAAAACATCTTGTAAAAATTCTCCTCTGGCAGGCAAGTAACTCTCTCTCTGGTAATTAAAAACTGTTCTACTACGCGTGTCTCCGAGGGTGGGTGGAAACGAACCTAGCGCCAACACAATGAATATTACATTGCAATTACCCGCAGTCATTTGTGAGAGTCTGCTGCATAAATATTTACTTATACCAGCGTGCCATGACTGGCCATTATTAATTTTCCTCAACTAATATTAATTATAAAAACATACAATCTGTTGTCCGTGCCAGTTCTTTGATATGAACACATACATCAAAATATCTCATAAATGGCTGTTTATATCTTACTTGTTGCATTTGTGCTCTTGGCGAAAGCCGGGTTAGCGTCCGGCGTTATTGGCTGGCATATAAGCCTGCGGTAATACTATTCTGAAATGAAAACAGCACAAACTGTGGTACCTGACATATACGGAATACTACCTACTTTTGGTGTCTGACTACTACCCCTAATCTGGTAAGGAAACCACATCAATCTAAATCATAGTACCAGCCTTCCCATAAAAGGAACAGTTTACCAGGGTGTAAATATGTATAAGAAATTCCGTTGCGTACAAATTAGATACAATTGATTTATGATGAATGAAAAAAAAACTGCAAAGGTAACAACAAACTATCAGGATGTAAAGTCGGGTCTATTTTAGCTCCCGTCTCCGGCCCTAGTGAAAAGAGAAGACAAGACAACCAAACCCAACACCACACAGCGTAACATAAGCACTATACACACACAAAATCTATAAATGCCATACGTACTTTTTACGTGTTGGGGTTTACGGTAACCACCACCAAGTATTTCAATTGTATTTCCCCCCAGCAAAAAAGAACAATAGCCAGGTGCGGAATCTGGCCTTGTGCAAGAACCAACCTACACAAGAAACAAAGAGAGAACAACAGCCAGCTCAAGCACCAATTTAACTAAATTTCAGCTTGGATACAACTGCAGAGCAATATAAGCCGAGACACAAAACACCCAGGACAAATACAGGGTAAATACTGAAAGACAACAAAGCCACCAAACAAATGAAACAAACCCACAGAAAAAAAACAAATTCCAAAAAAAATCAAACTAGCAGTAAAACAGTGGCTGGCCTGGTCCCTTTCAAAAGAAAACAATACATATTAATTCCCAATTTCATTCCCAACACTCATGCAACACTACAAAGTACACACATATAGGGCTACTGCAAGAAAGCGTTCCAATACTCCCCCTTTACGTGGTAACACAGGAGGAAAATGGAGCATTCCAACCACGGAAACATCAAGGTCCTGTAGCCCAGCCTCTAACCTGCAGGAGGTGCCTCTTAAAATATCAGGCAGTCACCTCTGTGTCCTCCATGAAAGTGGAACATGGTTCTGTAATCACCCTGATAAGATTAAAACAAAACATAAAATTCAGCTCCCATAAAATTCAAACATCTACTTGCCATTACCTGCAGAACACACAAGGCAAATAACAGCAACAGCAAGCAAGTGTGAGAAACTCCCTAAGCCGACTTTACCGCTTCCTCATTGATCATGTGACCTGCCTCATGTGACAAAACCAACAACCCACCAGTCAATCCTGATTGCCAGTACAGTGTGCTTACACAAATGCAGTTCCACAAGGAGATGAATTTTGCGGCACAAGCATTAGCACTAACCAAAGGCGCAGTGGAATTTTTTATTTATTACCCGTTTGTAGGGGCCAACTTCACGGGTGACGTCATCGTCTGGGGGAAATTCAATATAATATTGCAGGCTGGCCTTTAATTTTGCAGCTAAACCAACACAAATGTGCTTCCGTGTTTTGACATCGAATTTTGGTTGGGTATTAATGAAGCTGGTTGACCTTTTCCCGACCTTTACTTTTCATTAATATCTTTAAAACAGAAGCAGCACAAACGACAATTTAGCAGCACAAACCAGCACAAACGTAGCACAGGATTGATTATTTACCAATTTTGTTTGATTTCATTAATGTGGGGGGGCTGGTTGATAAAATGATAGCGGCACAAACAAATTTTTGCAGCACAAACGTACTTCTTGATGTGAACATCAATATTGATGGATTTGGGTAATGGGGGGGGGTTGACCTTTTGACCTTTACATTTTCGTTAATATCTTTAAAGAAGCAGCACAAACGACAATTTTAGCAGCACAAACGTAGCACAGTTAATTGACATCAATTTTGTTGGATTTCATTAATGTGGGGGGGGCTGGTTGACCTCAGGATGACCTCTAGAAACTTTTTATTAATATTTTTTTAAGCGATAGCGGCACAAGCGAAAATTTTTGCCTTTAAGCATGCTTTACAAACATTTGACATCAATTTTGTTGGATTTGAAGGGTGGAGACCCTTCACTCTACATCCGTTATATGGTTCCTATTATAGATCTCTTCGTTCCTGAGTCCCAGCCTGTTTCCTGTCTGTTCCTGAGTTGGCCCTAGGAAGACTTTAGATATTAGCCTGTCAAAATAATTGTTTATTTTTGTCAATTTACAAAATGCAAAGTGAAGCCGAACAAAGAAAAATCTAAATCAAATCAATATTTGGTATTTACTACATGCTGGCTTTAAAACCAGCATCAGTGTTATGGGTACGCTTACACAGTCGAGGATTTTGTAGATTATGAATATTATACTATTTTGTAGTCATTACATTATTTTGTAGGATTATGGGTTTATAGATCTGTGTGAACAGTTCAAGATTATTTGGACCTTCTTGAGAGTTCCTTCAAACTGTGTGCAGAATATGCCTAGAAGAATTGATGCTGTTTTGAAGGCAAGAGGTGGTCACACAAATATTGATTTGATTTAGATTTCTCTTTTTGACATTATGCATTTTGTTGATTGATGAAAATAAATGGTCTTCTTCCATTTTAAGCATTCTTTGTTTTAGCATTTTTTCACACCTGCCTAAAACTTTTTACTTTTTAATTACCGTGTATTATATGCAAGACATATTAAATATCACTCAATACCAAGTACAGGTAATCATTTATTGAAAGAATAAAAATAATACCTCAATATAACAGTGGCAAACAGTGTAAACTATAAGTATAAAGTCAAGTTCGCTTTAGAAGACTTCCTAGTAGTTTTACAGAATGAAACTGTTAAACTGGTAGTTAAAATAAGCCTTGCAGTTGGTAGCGTAATGGTTAGGAACTTGGGCATGTGATCAGAAGGTTGCAGTTGAAGTCCAAGACCGGTAAAGGTACCACTGAAGTACTCATGATCAAGGTATCATCCCCATGCACTACTCCCTGGGCTCTGCCTAAAAGCTGCCCACCGCTCATTCGCGGATGAGTCAAATGCAGAGGTCACATTTCATGTGTGCTGTACTGTGCTATATTCATAATGACAATCACTCACTTATATTTACTTAAAAAGTACAATGTGGCACATTTCCTCTCTGCTCTAAAAGCCTTGAGCGCCGGGACAACTCAGTGTCTGTGGAATTAAACCGAAATTAAGTTACTAAGAATACTGGAGCCCATAAGGGGAGAATGAACAGCAAGATTTTTAGTAGATCTCCCACATGCATCAGAAATACAAAATAACACACCAGTGACAATGATAATTGGATATCAAATATCTTTTTTTTGTGGGGCTCATCCCCCTTAGAAATTTAGAATGATCATAACACAGGCTCATTGAACTCAGTGACTTACTGTAAACATTTTTGTGCAAAATTCTTGAGCATAGTAAAAAGGATGTAGAATCTATTTTTTACTGAAATTAAATGATAAACAAACAGGTAATTAGAAAAAACAAAGTTTACAAATATTAATTTTTCAGAGAGTATATCTCTTTGGAATGTTTTTAAATCCTGAATTGATACAGAGACTGGACATTAGTGTCAATCCTGAGTGGGAAGTAAAACTAGTCCATGCATTCCTTCAGCGGCTAAACTGCAGGACAGCATTATGATGGATAACAGTTTACATTAGTCACATATAACTGCCTGCGGATACACAATTCAAGCAAACAAACATCAGACATAACAGAAGTGACCGATTACAACACAGTAACCAGTATATTTGAAATAACTACAATTGCAGAACACATGCCCATACAAGGGAGCCCAATAGCTGCGGTAAATGAGTAGAATCTACAAGCTACTGACCTTGTCCGATCTTCTTTCCAGTTTCACGTTCAAGCATTTCACACTGTTCATTCTTCTGTACACTCAACTGCCTTTTTCTCTTATGATGGATACATACTCCAACTACTCCAACACAAAAAGCACACAGTGAGTAAGCACCCAGAATCAAACTTTAAACAAATCCAGAGGAACAATACTCACCAAGTGCACCAAGAAGAATCAAAATGCTAAATGCAACAAGTGCATACCAGTTTATCATGCCACTACCTGGCATCTCAACAACATCAGTAAAACTGCTAATGCTGCAATCTGAAAAAGATCAAACAAATCGAATCGCGTTACATAGCTGTTCCTGCATGGAGTTTCAACAACAAACTTTCTACAAATGATGTTCAGCTTTTATGTGTCTTTTATATTACATTTGGCACATTATTCAAAACAAAAAGACATTAATCAATCATTACCCTGAGGGAGTCCTCTAATTTATGTTCTTTATACACGAAATTTTTACAGATAAAGCAGCTGTGGACTCCTTTGTCTCACTCGCCGCTTAACCGCACCCTGCAGCCCCACACCAACACGTCCTGCTCTGTGATATTCAACCCGTCTTCCTTTTTTCTACAGAGGGTGAAAGTGAAGTGAGATAATGAAAGAAAGAATAGATGGTCCATGCAGTTTGGCCAGGAGACTCAAACAAAAATGCTGTGGCGGGAACAGATTTAGTTCCCAGACAGAGGAGCCATCCAGTTGTATTCTTTTTTCTTTAAGATTTCTTGCATTTTCTGGTTCCCTCTGTTTTTTAACTACCATTTCAGCAGATCCTTTTTTAAAAAGCTCTCATACTTTGTGTGTATGGTTTCAGTAATATATCATATGTGTTTTTTAATGAGTTGCTCCAAGATGTAAAATACAAACCTAGACTAATTTAAGCCTATACTCGCTGTCAATGTTCACTTGTAACTTACTTTGTAATATTTTTTGTACTTCTAGTAGAAACTTATTATTTACTTGTTTTAAGCACAGGATATGTCAAAGTGTACAAAATGCATCACTAAAAAAGTAAATATCATCTCACATAAGCCTAGCGGGGGACACCAGCTAGTTTAGGGACATTCCAGGACACCTACTAATAACATTTACTTGTAATGTTTTGAATGCATATAATTTACCAGAGCATGTGTGTCTGTTCATGTAACGTGTGCAAGACAGAAAGCACCCTGATTGGCCTGTCTTGCTAAGTGAACCAGCAGTGTAGGGGGATTTATCTCTTTTCTCCCAAAATTCAACAGTTCAGCGTATCCAGGAGCACCAAGGCAAAGACAAAAAAATCATGTCCTTTTTACAATGAAAGTGAGTGATTATTTGTCATTGTGAACACACCACAGTACACAGTGCACCATAACGAAATATGACTTCTGCATTTGACCTATCCATTAAGGAGCAGTGGGCAAATAACATGGGCAGCGCCTAAGGAGCAGTGCTTGGGGACTGTACCTTGATCATGAGTACTTCAGTGAAACCTTTACCGGCGACCTTCTGATTACGCAGTGAACGCCCTAACCCTTATGCTATCAAGTGCCCCTAACTTACAGTCATGTTCTTTTCCAGATATTGTGGCAAGTGGATACCTCCTGAAATAGCCATTTGCAGGTTGGGTTATCTGAATAAGTGAGAGATTGAGGAAAAGGCAACAACTGCGGCATGTATACGTAAAATACTGAGATGCTTGTAGTGAGTAAACGTCATATATATTTGCCATGTTATTGTAAAGGAATGGCTAAAGCAGAAAAAGGGATCAGAAAGGCAAATTATGTGCTCATATTTGTATGGGCTAAAGAAGTGTCAGAGGGAAAATGAACCAGTCAAAGTAGTAGTTAGAGCCATTAATCTGGCACTTAAGACACCACGATATGTTCAAAATCAAAGCAGAACTTACTCTTGCAAATAGTGATGCCAATGGGGAAAGAGCTGAAAACCAAAATGTATCAGAGCTCTTGGATGATAATGATATAGCAGTTGAGGGAAAAAATAGATAATAAAGAATGCCAGATGTAACCCTCTTGATAATATATTCACAGGAAGGTTATGGTTCAATTATTTGTTGTTTGGTCACATTATTAATTAAGCTACTCATCACCGTAACCTAAAAGTAAAAGTGACTTTGTTACCTGAACTTCAGGCATACTTGCGTATGACTGAAAATGCTGACTTACCTGTATTGTGATTAGTATGTCATTAACCACCATGGAAGTGCTGAAGCTGATGAATACAGGGTCTGGATGATACAAGAGTTTTCCCATACAATTCACTTTTGAATTCCCCACTTTGAGAAATACACTGATTGGACCAGAATTCTTGTGATACGGAGTAAGGAACCAAAAGGTCTAGGTAAATAATAAACATATTATTTGATATGACATTTATATTTAATATTACCCACAGTTTACAAGGCAAATAGTTTTTCTCTTGACGCTCTAAATGACACATTATTACAGCACTATGGGCTATCTGTTTGTTGTTCAAACATAGTAATGCTATAATGTTTTTTGAGTTAAGTTAATAACTTATGATTTTCTTTTGTGTCTGTTATATATGTACATCAATATTTTCAGTGCTGTGAGACTTCAAAATTATGTACAATATGTGAACAGTAACATCTTCTAACTGACTGTTCACATAATGTAAACTCAACATCTTCATACCTTGTTATCTGAGGAGAGGGTGATGATATCTTTGGCTGCTGAATCAACAATGACTGCCTCCACAAACTCTTATTGCTCCCTTCTACCTGTACCCTCCTACCGCCACTAAAGGACACATACAAAAAGATCATTTTTAACAGTAAATTCATTAACAGTTAACTTTTACCTTTATTGGTAGTTTGTACATCAGTGATATGTGAAAAAGACATATGTGGTCTGATGTGGAAAGATTCTGATTTTAAGCAAAATACTTTTCAAAGCTTATCAGTGACAGATTTGGAGAAGTTAGAGTCAGGCAACGGGGAGAATTAAGACTATGATTTCTACTTTTATTATTTGTGGGCAACTTCACCTCAGATTGGTTTCTGTAATCTTCCGTAATGCTGTCAATTTTGATCTATATTTAGAATGTCTAATACTTTAACTGTTTTATGTGTAATTTTAAGGGTTTTCTCTCCTGTTAGGATGAAGCGCAGTAATAAGGATGTATAGGTAAACTGTGCAAGGCCAGAACGAACCGCTTGATTAAATATATATATATATATATATATATATATATATATATATATGTACATATATATATATATATATATATATATATATATATATATATATATATATATATATATGTATTTAATTATCATTTTTTATTTAATAAGATATTACCATGTTTCTCCATAGAAAAAAAACACTATATGATTTGAAAGCAAACAACATGCCTGTGCCAGGGGTGCTCTGCTTAAGATAGTACAGAGTGGGTAGAATATAAAATGACTATTGAACTACCATAACCAAAGGCGTCCTCCATCTACATGCACCTTTATGATTCCTTTGTTTCACTTGGAATATTGAACTGGAGTGTCAATGGGCGCTCAGCACTGGAGTCTGGCAAGACATCAGATGCTGGCACTTCAGAGCATGTAATCGTCAAGCAGTACCTGGAGCAAGGCTGCTTGGCAATGCTCACTCTTGTGCACTGCAGTCCATGTAACCCTGGCAGATATTTCTGGACCACATATTTGGATTTTCCCTTCATCACTACATTGTCTCTACCCTGGAAGAGACTGGATTGGAGCCTGAGAGGATCTCGGGGCTCAATAACAAAGAAAAAGAAAGAGTTAAATCCTTGATTAAGTGAACATTTTTATCTTTATTACTAGAATTTTATCATTTTATCTTTGATTTTAAAATACTTGAAGGGAACAAACACAGATGTAGTGGCGTAGAGTTGAGTCGCAGGACAACACAAGCAGTGGTATCTTTAAGGGGACAGTTCATGGTGCATTGGGGGAAATATTATGATATTATTTTGAGTACTTAGAAATTTAAAATGTTATATCAATTAGAGGTTCTGAATGTCCACCCGCCAGGCCTTGTGTGTGGCAGAAATAACCACCAGGTTGAAGAACATATGATTTGGGAACTGAGGTTGCCTAGTCTTAACTTGCCTTCTACATTCATTTCTATACTACATAGAACACACCTTCCTCTTTCAGTCAGTCCTTGTCTAGATATACAGCTCCGGGAAAAAAGGGGCCAAATCACTTCCTACCAGTTCATTGGTTTTGCAATTTGTGACAGTAATGATAAATATGAAATATACCAATCGATGTTATTTTAAACTTTTACCATCTTTGCTTCAAATTTCCAAACATTTTGGAGTAAATTATCTATTATCTCATGGAGTGAATTATCTTAGTCTAAACTGGAAGTTGCAAACAGGTCTGTTTCCTCTAATCAGCAAACTGAATCATTACAGTTCTCAATAGAAAATTTAATATATAACAAAATCAACCTGAATAAAAGCAAAATACTAATCTTAAGTGATTATTACCCACTGCATCTCAAGCAGACATTCGGGATAAACTAACAAGAAGCATATTGATGCTTGTAAAACAGTAGATCTCAAGAACAGAAGTGAAGGGAGTGATTTGTCATTATAGCACAGCACAACACAAGGTGCAACACAACAAGCTGTGACCTCTGCATTTGACACATCCCAGAAGGAGCAGTGGGCAGCTGACATGCAGTGCTCGGGGGAGCAGTCCTTGGGAGACGATGAGTGTGCTGAGGACCTCCGTGTTGCCTTTGCGACCAAGATTGAACTGGCAATCACCTCTGATCACAGGCGAACTGCCTTTTACTGCCGCAAACATACACAAATTGCTCCAGTTCCATGGAGTACTTACCACTTCATTCTTCCCATTAGGCAAGTCTCTGCACACATCCTGCAGTGGAAAAAGAATATTTGTCATTGAATTTAGTTATATGAACGCTCTCAGCGTTTTATTAATATAGACAAAGTTAGCACTTTTGCTGCTGTTCTACTAGACACACTGAAGCTATTAATAAAAATAACTTCACCATTCCCTTGAACCAATGCTATAAATCTTTTGTATGTCTTGCAAAAAGATATGTTGTTACATAAAAAAACTTTAGTATTTCATTTATTTACATGTATGTTAAGCTACGTTGACCACATGACCTGCAGAGTTAACAAGTCCATGTAAGGAAGGACACTTTGAGCTTCCAAGAAGGACCTTGCCCAGTCCTTGTTCACCCAGAAATAATACTTTCTCTTTTGGCCTTTTCAGCACCATTGTGACTGACTAGAACAGAGGACACTTCGTTTGTCTTTCATTTGGTGTATCTGACTGAATTTACGCTTCTGTTTTGTTCCTTTGTGTCGCTACTAAATAATAATCTGTATCCTCAGACTACTGTGAGTGTGTTTCTGTTTCAATATGTTTTAATATGTCTTACAGTCTGTAACCTCTCTTTTTCAACGATGCTGTATCAATGTATTACATATTTCTCACCTGTATTTTTGAGTGATGCAGATATCAGTCCACCAGTTACACTCACCTTGTGGGGACCAGGTTACGCAGCAGAGATACAAGCTGCACACCTGCAAACAGAACAAACAAAACTAATGCATTTTTCATTCAAGCAAGCGAGCAAAACTCTGTCCGCCAGTGAAATAGTGTTCAGGTGCCATGGTTCATAACATAAATGTACATGACATAGAACTTTTTTTACTATATATGTACTATATGTTTAGTAAAATATATTTTTTAATAAAAAAAAAAACAATGGTAGTTTTCACTTGCTTTCACTTTAATACTTCACGCATTTAGACTGACATCATCTTCAGACATTTGGAAACGCTTTGTTCAAATGTTGACGTTGATGATTTTTGCTGTCAGAAATAGCTTCTCACACTAACAGAATGCTGCATAGTTTATTGCCATGAGAGCATGACTATATACAGATGCATTTAGTGCACTTATCTGCAGTTAAACCTTTAGACATTAAGTTAATTGAGAAGACATTTGTCTTTTCACATAGTGTTGGGTAATACCTGCCACATGCTTGTGACATCCATCGTCTAATTATTAGTAATGTATGGGTTGTGTCTCTCATAGTTACTTTGTGATGTTGGGGCATGGCATCAGTTTCAGGCTCTCCATCGGGTTCTGATTTCCCAATATGAATGATCGTGATAACTCCTGCATATCAGGGCTTGATACACTTCTGTTCATAAATGTAATTATTTCTCTCACCAAATTCAATTAAGATAATACATACAGTATATAGATGAACAGATAAATAGACAGGATGGACAGCAGGTATTATAAGCAAAAACAATATTAATCTATGACAATATTACTAAAGCAATTAAAATATACTTAAAGCCATTAGCAGGCAGTGAGTGACAGGGAAGCTACAGGAGCAGTTAGAGGCATGAATCTATGCTTTAAATCCAATCACACAATTTTAAAAGTACGTTGTAATGTTTGGACTTCCTTTGCTTTCAAACTCCAAGTGTAGTTTAGAAAGTTATCTGCGTGAAATTACATTATCAGATATTTACACAATTCTAAATAAACACTGAATAAATATTAAAGAACACTAATCAGTAGTTGTTCAGCACAAAATGTAATAACCTGCCTGTGATCCTTTAGACCTGAAAAACAGCTTCTTACAGAAATGAGACTTGAGGAATGGAAATCCAGTTAGAGTCTGAACACTCATCCTGTGTGGAGCATCTAATGGCACGCAAAATACTGTGTCACTGTGTGTGTATATACATATATACAGTATGTATGTATATATATATATATATATATATATATATATATATATATATATATATATATATATATATATATATATATATATATAAGGTCATTCACCCCTAGGCAATGTGCTGGTACCTCCATGCCCAATCACCTGGGTATAAAGGCTTTCTGATCTTTTTCAAAAATATAATAAAAGGCATTGCCTAGTATGTAAACATCTCACTTGCTTGAGTCAACACCAGCCACAGAAAGTCCAAGAACCCCAGCAGTCTTTCAACGTGTTGTATGCTCCACAACAGTTATAAGCTACTGCACCCTGTCTGGTAGGCTTTAAACAAAAACACACACATGCACACAAGCACACACCATGAAACCCTTAGGGCAGATTTTTGTCTGTGAATGTTTTTTAGAATGTTTAGTTTTCTCTAATTTGTTACAGTACTCATAATATCTGCAGATGATATAAGAACAGTTCTGAAACTCACTTGATTCTTCATTCCTATGTAGATGTGTTTATGATCAACTAGGTCAAACAGCATTTTGGGAAACACTGCTCTATCATCATCAGATCTGTATACTTTGCTGTGGCACAGTCGATTTGAAACCTTTAACTGAACTAGCTATAAACAAAAATACAAAACAATGTGATAGCATAATCACACAAAACTGACAATATTTCAATACCAAATTACTAGATATGTGTGTTGTTTATATCCACTATGAATCAATTTCAAGAAAGACTATTTTAAAAACTAGAAGCCATGATTAGGATTAATTTAGAAGTGGGCAAATCACAATGCAATTCTAACACAGTGAGCACCAACTTGATGGCAGGAAATTAGACATATAACAACAGACTGTAACTGCAAAGAATCTGCGGTGTTACAAAATCCTGGAAAAAAATAGCAGGCTGCAAAAAAATACTGGACATAAATTTGCATAATCAGCTTGGAAATTATTCTACTATATAGTGTTATTTAACAGGCAAATTCTGGGTTCTACCATGTTTTAAAATCAGAAAGAAAAACAGACCCTTCGTTAACTTCATCATGTGCAGTTCCGATGTACAATACAGTCCAGAATCTTTCTTTCTACTGCCACAGATGTTATGGAACTGTGTTTGAAAACCACATTACTGGCAGCTATAATGTAGTCAGTACACAGTAAATGTATTACATATCAAATCATAAATGTACACAGTTTGATATTAAATATTATGAATTACAAAATTATCATAATTAGGCCAAGTTGTTGAGAGGTTTCCAGCTTTTTTCTACTTTAGCAGTACAAACAGGTGCACAACTGAAACCAGAAGGAACTCCCTCTGTAAATTGGTCGATTTTGAAAATAGCCAGGACTGTGTTCTCTGGGTCGCTGGAGTTTTGAGCACTGAATATTCCAGTGAAGACAAGAGGAGAACCGGAGGAGATAACAGCAGAGGACAAGAGCTTTCTGCGGGGTTTGTCATCACAGCACTGTAATGTTGCACCTTTCAGGGATCTGACCATTTCTCCTTGCAGCATATTCTTCATCCTCAAGAGCACCACTTTTTGTTCTGATGCAGAATTCATGTTGGCAAATAGATACGAGTGTGAAGATGCCTGGAAGCCGTTTACCACTCTCGGCAACTCTTTCTTCACAATGTAGGGATCAGCATCGTCAGTACCAATTTTAGAGAAAATATCACCATGCTGAGACTGGAGAGTGTTCCATATATTTACACCATCATGAAAAGCTTGTGGTTCAGGTTTTATTGTCTTTCTGAAACCACTATTCATTCTCTCTCTTAGCCAACATAAATGTTCCATTTCCAGCTGAGGGATCATCATCATCATAATCTAGCAAAAGCAACAGATGATTCATTCACAAAAGGCGGAATAGATAAAATCTCTCTGTAGATACTTTTGGTTATATCATTTATATCAAGAACCTCACAGTAGCCGCATTGTGAAGTTCCACAGATAATCAGAGTGTTATTGGCGTGAAAAGGCAGTAAAATATTCACTTTGTTTGGATGTGTACCGTTAGATATGACCATGTGCTTATCTTCTGATGAGTCGTGATTCATCTGGAGAAGGTGAGAGTCCGTAACAACAAACTATCGAGTCCCTGCAGTTCCATAGTTCACCTTCCAGTGTCTAACATCCTTGTCGAACGCGTAAATGTCCATTCTTAGTAGAAGAAGTACCTAGAAAAAAGGTCCTCATTTTTAATTGCGAAGTGTAACACTTCACGGTTCCATCCAGCAGGTTAATGAGAGAAGTTGGTGCTGAATGTGACAGGCGCGTCTCTGTGTGTAGAGGATGGAAGTTAAAACTTCTTCTTCTGAAATTTATTCATATTTTTATCGGAATCTGCTGTCTCCTAGTGGTGACATATATCTAATGCAGGATGCTTAGACGTTGGAGCGGTCTGTCTAGTAGTGCATAAAATATTATATATTTTAGTTTTGGGATTATTGTGCAAATCTGCTACATAATAAACTACGTTTCAATAACAAAATCAACTCATGAACATTATTTTATTAATTCATATTGTTTGTCTTAGTTTTCAGAAAGGAGTTAGGGCTTTTTGTGGATATTATAAATGGTTAAGAGCACAACTAAAAAGAATGTCAAGCTTCTCCATCTATACAAGCTAAGGGAAATTAAATGTTTTATTTTATTTTAAACATAATAAGTAACTAGAGAAGAAAATGTCTTTCTGTAAAGTCTTTAGAGGAAAAAATTGCCTGCATATTTAAACATTTTTTAATCTGAAGGTTTTTTTTATCCAAAGGTTCTAAAAATTCATAACCGCAGTGATTAATAAAACATGTTCCTTCATCTTAAATGATCAACCAGCGCAATTAAGCACAATCATGTTAAGGAGTGTATTGGAGCATTGCTGATAAACGATTACCCATCAGCCACTATAACCTTGTAAAATTGCATGAGATTGTGTAAAAACGTGTATCTCTGTTAGTGAAGCAAGACATTCTTTAATAAATGCAAAGCAAAGTTATATCATGTTTTTTAATCAAAACCATGAATCAAAAACCAGCCAACACATTTCATTTCAAATGACCAGACTATAAAAATCTAACACTGTAGGTATAATGTTGGGTGATGAATACAATTTTGTCATGTTTTGACTCTTAAAATGATAATTTGTAAGTAACATATAATATACATGAAATACATAAAACCCAATAATGTGACATGAGACAAATGGTTAGTAGTTATAAATATGTAGAATCATTCTATCTACATAGTGAACTTAAATCCTGACATTTTTTT